>CAUYQG010020263.1:0-15576 GCA_963574415.1 Tarsius wallacei | reverse complement strand
AAATTTAGGATAAAAGGAGCATGGAAACCTCCATTAAACGGCTTCTGCTCAATCCGTTTGAACAGTGGTCCATTCTCTTTCTTTCTCTTTCTTTCTCTCTATATCTATCTCTTCTGCAGAATCGGCTCCTGCACTAGACAGAAGTCCAGTGTGTCGGCTCCTGCACTAGACAGGAGTCCAGTGTATGGGCTCCTGCACTAGACAGGAGTCTAATCTCTTTGTTCCCCAGGAATAATCGCCGATGCCACCACACCTTCCAGGGACACTCTAAATCTCTCCGAGGGAGCTGGTCCCCCGCAACTTCCTAGCCTTACCCGGTGTTGGAAGTACTCAGCACAGCGTCTGACATTTAGTAAATAATCAATACTCTTTTCCCAGTATTGTGATTATAGTTTCAACATCCACATGTAGGAAGAAACCAAGCTGGGACTTGAACTCCAGGATGTCTTTCCTCACTCTGACTTTCTAACTCTGTCACAGATTTGAAAAGGCCATTGGAGACCCTGTTATCCAGCCTCTTTGTCTCACAGACAAGTAACCGGAGGTCCCATGGAGCATGATTCTAACACACTTCATTAACGGGGAGAATGTGCTCCCGGAATAGCCACTCTCTCCTCTCCACCATTCTGCCACCTACTTTAATGCTTTGAACCTGATCTCTGGGCCAACAGCTGCCTCCTGTTGGCATGAATGGAGAGACCTTTGAGAAAAAAACGTGGCCAACATAAAAGGAACAACTTGGAACTATGTTCTGTTTTGCAGCAAAAGGTCTTCCTCTCACAACGCCAGACTGATAGAAGTTCCAAGGGTTCCCGGGTCTGGCACCTGGGTGCAGACCAGGTACCTCACCCAGCCAAGGCGCAAGTGCCTGCTTGGAAATGTGAGCCCTACAGCAGTTCGCTTGCTCTGGGGACTTCTTGTGTGAATTAGTGTCTCCTATTAAAAATGAAATCCAGGATAATAAATTATCCTAAAGGGCTCAGATGTCTTTAATCGTGGTTTTATCTTCTCCCTCAGGCCTGGTGACTTCTAATGAGTTCCAGTTCACATCCTGGATGAATTATCATTGGAGGAGTATGAACACTCAGAGAAAATAAACTAACAGTGAGAATCATGTTTATTATTTAATTCCCTCTATCCAAAAATAGTTTCCTTTTTAAAGATCATTTTTCAAATAAAAGAGTGAATGCTGATTATAACCTGTGCTTGGTACCACCCCCTTCCCCCAGAAAAAGAGACACACACACATTTGGAATATGAAGTACAGTAATGTGAACTTGAACACCTGTGACCTTTGACAAGTTTTTCTTATCCTGGGTCTCAGTTTACTCATCTATAAGATGAAGATAATAATGTCTACCTGTCACAGCTATTGTGAGGATTCATATAAATAACCAATCTAGTTCAACATATAGTAGTAAGCTTTAGGTCTTTGCAAAGGCTAATATTTTATAAAGCTATACAAAGTTGTGTATAAATTGAATTTGGGAAATCCATCCTGTTTTCCTGGTGACTTGCATGATTTCAAAGGTACTTCATCTTTTTTCTTTGCTTCTCCCAGACTTTTATAGCAGACACTGCTTCTGAACTCTGGTTTTTTGCCTTCTTTCAAATACTCAAGATCTATAAGAAAATTCTCAAATGCCCTAGGGAACTACGGCTTAAAGGAATTCTGTGATGAGGCAATGCAGTTGTCTATAAAGTAAATAATCACCTTCTAATTGAGCTGTTTTGTAAGTTGGTATATTGAGTTTCCATAAATTGAACCAGCACCATGGGGGTTGCTCCATTTTGATTTTTCCAGTAACCTTACTTGGTAAAGAAAAAATTAGGTGGAATTTTTTATTCTCTGAGAATGGAAAGGACGGAGCTGCCTCCCACTGCTTTCTATGGGTCACTGTCATTGTTGTTCAAAGATTTATTTTTTTAGAGCAGTTTTAAGTTCACAGCAAAATTGGAAGAAAGGGACAGAGATATCCCATAGACCCTCTCGCCACGCACATGCATGGCCTTCTGCAATATCAGCATCCTTTAGAGTGGTACATTTATTATCACTGATGAGCCTACATTGACACATCATCACCCACAGTCCATAGATTACACAGTAATCCCTCTTTAATCTTGGGGGATACATTCCAAGACCCCCACTGGATGCCTGTAACTTGGAGTAGACTGAACCCCATTATCTATTATGTTTTTTCTGTCTGATAACCAAGATGACTACTTAGTGACTAACCAGTGGGTAGCATAGACAGTGTGGAGATGTTTAACAAAAGGATGGTTCATATCCCGGGAAGGACAGAGTGGCACAGCTCCAGATTTCATCATGCCACTCAGAATGGCATGCAGTTTAAAACGTGTGAATTATTAATTTCTGAAATTTTTTCTTTAATGTTTTCAGACTGCAGTTGACTACAGGTAACTGAAACCTTGGAAAGTGACACTCCAGATAAGAGGGGACTACTGTATTAGGATTCATGTTTAGTGTTGCACATTCTGTGGGTTTGGATAGATGTATAATGACACATATCCACCATGATGGTATCATACAGAATGGTCTCACTGCCCTTAAATTTTCTGTGCTCCACCTGTCCATGACTCTCTCCGGGCTAACTCCTGGCAACCACTGGCCTTTTACTGTCTTCATAGTTTTACCAGCATTTTTGTTGTGCTTTTTTTTCCAATAATTCCTTTCTCTTTCTGCATCTGGAAGAGGAGAAATCCCTGTGGGGAAGGTCTCCCTGGTCCTGGTGGTGGGGGTGGGCTTTGAGTGTGAGCATGTGAATCTGGGCGTAGGTGTGGAGAAATGAGCTGAACTTCTGAACTGGATCCTGGGTCTGGGCAGAGATGGAACCACTGTTCAAATAGCCGTCACCTCTCTTCCTGGCACGACTTGCCCTCCCTTCCCTCATGTGCTCCTCACGGGGCTGCTGGGACCCGACAGAGAAAAAACCAAAACCCAGAGGAACTCTGGTCAAGGGCATCATGACTTCCTCCTCAGCTCTGAGGGGATGAGTCATCCTCTGGTCTCTCCATTGATTAAAAGATAAATATGAATATGTGCTCCCTCGGGGAAACCATGGAATCTAAAGATGAAAACTCAGTCATTAATCATAGGCTTAATATCTACCTCAGTCCTGGCAGGCATTTCAGGTTATAAGAAGGCTCTCTGAGAAGGACTGAGAGCAGAAGACTAGCAATAAAAAAAAATGAGGATGTTTCTACCTAAATTCCTGTTGTGGGTATTAATTCACAGTCACAATTCTGAAAATACAGTTTCTGTGAATGAAAAAAAATCTTTCCACATCAAGATAATGCCATTACTTCTCAGACTGAAGCCCCTCTTTTGGGTAATGAATTCAATTGAAATGAAATTCCTCTTCGTTCTGTTTCTTCTTGTCTTTTGGGAGGGAAATTGAGTTTCAAGAAGATTTTTCCTACCCTCCTATCCTAATGGTAATGGCATCTGTTCCAGGTAACATCTGTTGTCCTGACTGGTCCAGATACCACCCAATATAGTGGCTGTCCTCCACTGAGGTATATCATCCCTGTAGGCTTGGGCATTGCCTTTTCTCCAAATGCTTCTGTTTTTTGTTTTGTTGTGTTTTGTTTTGAGTAGGGAGTCTCACTCTGTTACCCAGGCTGGAGTGCAGTGGCATGATCACAGCTCACTGGATCTCCAACCTCCTGGGCTTAGGTGATCCTCCTGCCTCAGCCTCCTGAGTAGCTGGGACTAAAGGAATGCACCACCATGCTTAGCTAATTTTTTAATATTTTTGTAGAGACAAGGTCTCACTATGTTGCCTAGGCTAGTCTCCAACTCCTCGCCTCAAGTAAACCTCCTGCCTCAGCCTACCAAAGTGCTGAGATTACAGGCATAAGCCATCATGCCCAGCCTTTTCTCCAAGCACTTCTAAAGTGTCCACAGCTGATGTAACAGTGTCTCAGTAGTTGAGCCCTTGGCTCTGTGATCCTGAGATCTGCTGCATCTTCCCTCTGAGCCCCAGCTTTGGTTCACCCATACTGAGGACTCTACTGCAATGTCCCCCTAAAACCACATCACAGTGATCCCATGCAGGCACCAGGCTCTGACTTCTTAACTATCTTTCTTTCCCCTACCAAGGGGTATGGGGACATTTTCAGATCTCATCCACACCCACTGTGCCTGAGGGAGACTCAGAAGCAGGGGGTGAGGGAAATATCTCAGGTCCTCTTTACCTAAATCACCACCGTGCTGTTCTACTGAAGCCACTTGTGTTGATATGAGAACCCCAGCAGGCAAGTGGCCTCTTTGATCCTGTTTTTCGATTTCTTATCCTTCCCATTCCTTCATGGTTTCAATACAAAGAAGGAGGTAAGGGAAAAGTGAAAGATAATTATTCTATCTTCAACCTGTCTCAGAGGGTTAATGTAAACCTCAGAGGGTCCAAGGAGAAGGTGTACGCAAGGCATTAAGCATGGGGTCTGGCACGTAGAAAGCACTCTATGAGCCTTAGGAAGATGAAAGTATCCCCGTTGCTAGCACAGTCTAATAGTCATCAGTTGCTTGATTGATTTGTTAATATGGCTGTGTTCTTGTCAGCCATGCCAACACAGTTTCCATAACAGGAGACATGACAAGAGCTCAGAAATCATTTGCTGAATTCATTCATTTTGAGGGATAACAATCCAGTGTGTCTGAAGACAGATCATTTCCTTTCCACTGGATTGGGGGCAGAGGGGAAGCTGGGGTTGACCTAAGCACCCCAGAGGGACCAGGACACGAGCTGGCTAGGAAGGGGGCAGGTCAGGTGGGGCTTTCCCACCCACAACAGGCCTGCTTCCTGTTCTTCTTTCATAATTATTTGCCAGGGCTCTCCTTGAAAGCAAGTGGCTGAGACCGGTTTAGGAAATGGTTTTGAAACTGATGGGCCGGGGAAATGCCCTTGAGTCAAAATCTGAAGAAAGTGAGTATCGCTGCACAAAGGGGCTCCTCTTACCTCAAGATGGGAAGACGTTGTGGGAGGGACACCACGTCAGGAAGGCTGTGCTCAGAGCTGTGCCCAGCATACAGCAGGCACTCAGTTAGTGAATGAATGAATGAGTGAGTGAATGAATGATTCCAGGTGGACATTCCAAGCCTCACTTTTTATCCACCGTTGTTCTGTGGGTCACCATAGTGCACATTTACTAGGTGACACCTTGACTATCTTAGCTTTGAAAACCAGTGTAGGTCAAAGAGCAAATGTCCAAAAGAGCATGATCCATTACTGTACATACGTGAACAAATCCCTGACACACCACATCCCCAGTCCTACCAAGAACTTGAACAAAAGCTGGAGTCCTCAGATGGCCCTGCCATATGTTCAACTTGGACACTATGTGTAAGAGCTAGTCGTCAGATCTTTGAGGCAGAGATGCAGGAATAAAACGTGATTCCTATATGAAATAAAACAGGATCTGGAGACCCCAAACACACTATGCCAAGAGGAAAGTTGAGCTTGGGAACTGAGTCACACGCACAAAAAACTGTTTTCCTTTTGTTCCCAGACAGATGGCTGCCATGACGGAGGACCACATGGTTTTTCAGATGGCCTTCCTCACAGATTGCTCACAGGGAAATTCCTTGTGGGCCCCGAAATCTTTCAGAATCTTTCAGGCTCCTGTGGAAGGGCCCTGAAGCAGAGTGCTGTAGGACCCTCCTCCGCTCATCTTCCCATGTGTTTATCTTACGTGAAATGCAGATTTACAGAAACAAACACATAACTGATTGTTTGTCACACGCAAAATGTAAAATCACTGGGCACAGATCAAAAGCCATCACAAGAATGTAAACTGTTTGCCCCAATACCTACACTCATCTTCCCCCCCACCTTTTTTTTTCTCCTCCCCCTTCCTGTTCACTCTTTCCCCTTTAAATGCTGCATTCTTACAAAGTCCTCTTGGGAAAAGCACGTATCACAGATACTACTGCAATTTGTGTTTCTTTATCCCCCACCCAGCATGTCCTGAAATGCTGGCAAAGGCAAAACCTCAAAATGATTGAGACAGCTCAGTCAATTTTCGTATTCAGTTTATACCTATTTGAGAGAAAATATAAATACAGAGATTTATTCCTAGTAAGAATTATACCAGGGCTGCCAAAAAATGTATACACATTTTAAGAGTTGTTATCTATGTATTACTTTTGATTCACCGTAATCAGAAGTGTCTGGACTCTGATGGTAGCCACTCTGAGCACCTCTTGTAATTGCAGAAATCAAACATGACTTGTATCCATCTTTTATTATCAGTATATATTGAATATTACAATGTTAATACAGTTTTTTCTTTTCTTAAAATGTGCATGCATTTCTTGGCACCCTCTGTATATATAAAATTACAAATGAGTGACATCGTCATTTCATGCTACAGGTTTTCAAAAGAGCAAGTGACACCTTTGATGATCACAGAGATGAGGGAATATTTTCTGGAGATGAGATAGCCTGAGTCATGGGCATGAGACAGATTCAGACAGAAGGTAACTGGTGGCAGGGGGAGTCCCAGAGCATTGTGGAGATGGTGTCTCCATTTGCCACCTCACTGGGGGATCCTCTGAGCAGACACTGGGGAGAGTTCCAGCTAATAACAATAGCTACCATGCGTTAGGCATTAGGCCAAGAGTTTGGCATGAGTTATCTCAGGGAATCCTCTCAATTCGCCAAGATCATGTGGTACTTACTGCTGGGGTCTCCTCTTCTTCCTTTCCCAAGGAATTTCCATTTTACTTAAAGTCATAATATGTCCAGTTAAAATACTAGATACCCAGACTTCTCTGGAAAGCAGGTTGGTCTTCTTGGCGTAGTTGTGACCAACAAAGTATAAGATACAGTCACTAAGTGGGGCTTTCCAGAAAGCTCTCCAAAGAGGGACAGATGAAGTTGGCTCATCTTGGGCCTCTCGCCATTTTGCCCGTTCCTCTTTAACCTGCCTACAACAGTGGCCCAGACATCTTGTGGCCCCAGGGGCTTGGGCAATGAGACAGCAGGAGCCTGTGTCCTTGATGAGTCCCTTCAATACGATGCCAGCCCTGCATTGCCCACCTCTGAATTCCTTATTACATGAGAAAAATAGGCGCCTGTTTGGTGAAGCCCTTGCCATCTGGCTCTGTTATTCACAGCAGAATGTCATCGTAACACATACAGGTAGGTGATAGCAATACCTGTTCACATGCTGGGAAACCAAGGCCCAGAAAGTGTCGCCACTCATGAGAAGCAAGTGTAATATTTAAATCCAGACTGATGCAGAACGAAGCTGCTTGGCTCCAAAACTAGGCTGAGAACCTGTGAAACTACTCCGAAGTCACACTGAAAAATAAATTAAAGAAAGCAAGCAAACTTTAGTGACTTTGAAACCTCTCACATGGCCATTTTACAGCCTACCTTTTGTTAGATGTTGGTAGATGTTCTCTCCCTCAGTATACTGTTTCAATTTACCATAATACTATAAGAAAGGGATTGGCAGTAGTGGGATACTGCCAGGGTTGGGGGGTGGGGGTATAACATCAGTAAGGGTACCTGATTTCTAACCAGACAAAGTGGGGACCAAAGGGAGGGCGAAACTTTACCTGTACAATTACCACTTGTGTACCTAATCCTGAATTGTACCCCACATCTTGAAAAAAAAGTATATATATATATGTATATATATATACCATTTCAGAATCTCCTAGAAGGCAGAACCAGGTCTGTAGCTACAATCACACTTATAACACCCACTTCTCCCCCCCTCCAGTGCCCGATTCTGGCTAGGCAGGCACCCGCAAATGTTGAATGGGTTACGTTTTTTAAAAATCATTCAGGATAACAACTGTGTCCCTGAGAAAGACATCCTTTGTGTATGAATGGATTTGGTTGTGCATGCATGTGCTTGAGGGTGTGTGTCACATTGTGTACATGTGGGCAAGTGAGTGTGTGAGAGGGAGGGCAGGGGAGGAATGTTTATTCATTGCTGTCAAATTCTGTCTTCCCACCGGCGCTGATGGATCTACAGTGACAGCCCGAATGATTACATTAACGATAACTAAACTTTTGTGCAGGACCTGAAAATTTAATTTCCTTGTGGGAATCAGTGGAGAAAGAAGCTTATTTGGGGCCAAGAACTCATGAACTTTCCCAGAAAAGGAAGAGAGAACAGCAGAAATAGCCAGTGATCTCTGGAATTTCTTGAAAAATAAAAGGGGCCCCGGTGCATTCTGTAATGTCCCTTCTAGAAAAGCCTCCAGATTCTCATCTGTCTATACCTACCCCACTTTAGAGTGGGTGGGAAGACAAAAGGAGCCCCTGAGAAAACATTGCTTTCATTCCAATTCATACTATGATTTGTGATTTTTTTCTCCTTTGTTGAAGGAAGCGTAACTCCATTCATTTCTTTGTTCTTCCCAAGTTGCTCAGATGATCAAGAGGGTTACAGTTACTGAATGTTCACCATGTACCAATCACTGTTTTAAGAAAGGTCTTGTATATTTTAACTCATCTCACCTTCCCATTTTGAATATCAGGAAGCTGAGGCACAAAGAAGGTAAGTTATTTGTCTAAAGTCACACAGACAAGAAGTGGCAGAACAGAGATTCAAACCCAAGCAATGTAGCCGCAAAGCCCAAGACCTTAACTACATCGCTGTATGGGTTGATAAGCCTGGCATGCTCCTCCTGGTATCTGAGTGTATCAGTTCTTTGATCGCAAGCAATACTACTTCTGCTTAATTTAAGCCAAAAATAAAAAAAGCTCAGGGAGAAATGAGGCACATATCTCATGAACTGTGGATCTGAGAGGCAAACTTCCAGGGAGAGTCTAACAGTTCCCATTCCTTGAGTAGGGCTGGGTAGGGGACCTAAGCTGACCATGCACCATTGCTTGTTAGGAAATTAAGGGGAGACTACTAAACCAAGGGGATAAAACACATGGCAGGAGAAAATGATGAATATATATTGGGGGGGAGACTTAAAAAAAATCAGAATTTATTTATAAAAAATTATGTATTTATTCTTAAATGTTTAAACTTCAGTCACCTTCAAAGTACTCTCCATTTGAGGCAACACACCCATCAAGATGTTTTTTCCACTGCTGAAAATAGTTTTTGAATTCATCAACTTTAACGACTTTTAGTGCTTCTGCTGTTTTCTGTTTCACCTCTTCCACATCGGCAAAATGTTTTCCTTGGAGGATTTTTTCATCTAGGGAAACAAAAAGCCACTGGGGTGAGATCAGTTGCATAGGGAGAGTGGGGCCTAGAGGTCATGCGGTTTTGGGTCAAAAACTGCTGAACACTCAGCACAGTGTGGGCAGGTACGCTCGTAAATCACCCATCATGAAATGGGCAGATGCATTGAAAGAATCTTCAAAAAAAAATTCACTGAAGCCAAACACAGCCTCTCACAACAATGGTAACTGGTACATTGATGCCAAAGGGTTCCTAGAGCACTTGAGCACTCATCTAGCAAGAGAAGACTGTGTTACAGGGAGCCTGCCCTCCAAAAAATAATTGTTTGTGTGTATGTATGTGTGTGTGTTTGTCCCATGCTCTTGAGAAAGGAACAAATCTTGAATGAAATATTTAATGAATCTGAGGTTGAATCCTGTTATAAACTTGGCATCATGAGATTGACAATCAAATGTTTTCAGAGAACCCCACCCTTAGGAGCCATCTATTCACTCAATCATGAAGGTTCATTCACCAAATAGTCTCTTTTGTGTCCAAACAGGGTACAGGGATAGTCACTGCTCCCAGAAGCTCCCAAGGAACAGCCACGTGGGGATGTCAGACATATGCACCCATTCATGTCCCAAACTCTACCACACATCATCTCCAAACATGCACAGGGGCAGGAACTGGGGAGAGAGCAGAGTCAGATACAGCCCTCACCATCATGTGATCTCCCAGCACATACAACAAATTAGGATGGGCATGATGATGGGGCAGGGCAGTGACCTGGAAGGCATATGGCAGAGAGATGTAGCTTAGGATGTGCTGGATGTTTTCCATTTGCCACTCCTAGCTTCACTTCTCACCTATTTCTGTCCTTCTTGATACCCCTAGGAGGCTCACATTTATGGATCTGAAACAGGATTTCTCATCCTCTGGCTCCAGTTAGGTTCAGCCAGTCAAGGCACTGGCAGGAAGTGGGAGAGGAGGAAAATGAGGTCAAGGTATTTATTGGCCTAGATCCCTTCCTGGAGGTGGTGGATAGACCACCCAGACCAGGGACACATACAGAGCTGACTCTACCAGTCCTGGGACCCCTCCCAGAAACTGGTTCTGCACATGAAAACATTGTCTACACTCCCATGACCTGATCTCCAACCAATTAGCAGTGCCTATTCCTTAGCTCCCTGCCTGCCAAATTATCCTTAAAATCCCTAGCCTAACAGAAAACCAAACACTGCATGGTCTCACTTACAAATGGGAAATAAACTAAGGACATGCAAAAACATAGAGAATGGTATAATGGAAACTGAAGACTCAGAAGGGGGAGGGGGAAAAGATGGAGGGAAAAAACAAATCACCTATCAGGTACAATGTGTACAGGTGGGAGTGGTGGGTACCCTTAATACCCAGAACAAAAACTATCCATACTCCCCCAAAACTGTTGAAATAAAAATAAAATAAATATCCTATCCAGAAAATCTCAGGGAGGCAGACTTGAGAAATCTCTCCAGTCCTCCTTGCTCAGACTCTTTCTTTACTGTAACAGTTGCCATCTTAGTCTCAACTTTTCCAGGCAGTGGGTATAAGAACCTGGTCAGTCTGTAACAAGTGCAAACAAATGTGCAGTTGTTCATTGAACATTTGTAGTGCTTACTTGTGTGTTTTTAATTCAGTCTCCTGGTTGATGGTGGTTACAGCATATTTCTGTGAAGGAGTACCTTTTCTAATTGATACAAAGCCTCTCCCTTAGGGCTATGGACTGGGCTAGGCGTCCATACACCATATGTCCACCAAGACAGTAGAAGCCAGTCCAGAGAGAGAGGGGCGCAAGGGAGACTCAGAGCAAGGCAGAGATAAGAGACAGGATACCAGCAGAGGTGAGAAATGGTGAGAACACTTCCTCCAGACTCCTTCCTCCAGACTCCAGCTCTACTTCTGGTCAACTTGAGTGGAAGTCAGCCACTTGCATCCCTGCCTTCCCTAAACTGCCTTCTCACAATCAACTCTGCTAATTTGCTTGGGTGAGCTGAGCAAGTTTCTCTTACCTGTCTGGGGGCATAGCATTTCTAATCTATTAACCAGGGCACTCTTTTATTCTAGAATAGCCTTCTACCTCTGGGTCACTCCTCCACTTTTTTGTTGGCCCATCAGTCTGCATTTATTTCCTTGAGGAAGAGATGACATAAAAGACAAAAAGAAGATTAACAATTAACTTTGAACTTCAAAAGCTTATGCATAGGCGAATAAGAAAGACGCATGTATACACATGTATTTGAGAGAATCCACATGGAGTAAGGGTAAGGCTTTTCTTTCTTTTTTTTTTTTTTTTTGAGTCAGAGTCTCACTCTGTTGCCCAGGCTAGAGGGCAGTGGCACGCTCACAGCCACCTCAGCCTCAACTTGCTGGGCTCAGACGATCCTTCTACCTTAGCCTTCCAAGTAGCTGAAACTACAGGCACGTGCCACTACACCCAGCTAATTTTTTGATTTACTGTAGAGACAAGATCTCACCAACTTGCCCAAGCTGGCAATCCTCTCACCTCTCAATCCTCTTACCTCATCCTCCCAGAGTACTGGGATTATAGGGTTGAGCCACCACACCTGGCAGGGTGAGGCTTTCTACTCCCAGAATAAAAAGGTGTCCCTAGGCTGGGGAGTAAGGGCGGGGGTGGAGAATGGAGATTAATTAGGACATAATTAGGAGGACTCAAGGACATAGAGAAAAGGCATTGATAGTGCAGGCTCTGCTTGATTAGCGTCCTTCCATGTTGCCCAGAAGTCATGCAGAGAACTGCAGACACACCAGTGTCCATTTGACTGTGCACAATCTGCCGCCCAAGCAAAGGCACCTGGTGAGAATCCCCTCCCATGGGAGCCAGCACCTCAGCACTGACTACAGAAGTGATGTCCATCAGGCTTTGGACTGTGTTCAGTCATTTCTGACTCTCCCACCCTCCGTGGTGCCCACCGTTTCCCCAGAGACCAGCCGAGCAAGCACTGTACACCATACTGCTGGACTAGTAAGAGCAAGTGATGTGGCCACTGAAAATGTGTAGCATTTCAGCAAGAAATTAGCCATGTTAAAAATATCATTTTATCTTTCTGGGCAAAAAAGCTGGGAAAACGTGAGTGAGATGGCAGCACATGTGGGGTGATTGGGAGCCATCTGAAAAACCAATCTGCTAGAAGCCTGATTGCGATGCCAGAGTCCTCTCCGAAAACAGTCTCTGTCCTCTGCCCTCAGCTCTGTCCCACTCAGCTGACCGTGAATCAAAGTGGAGGCCATATCCTCACTCAGTAGAATAGAGAGGCATAATCCGTGGCCATGCCTGCCACAGCTCGGATGTGGCACCAGGCACAGGCCCCTAGCACTTGCCTTCTCGGCACCCCATCACGGCATCCTTGCCAGGCCTCCCCCTCCTATGCACGGAGCACCAGAAGTCAGCCTGTGGCTTACTTTTTCTGTTGCAAGTACTGGTAAGGCACAACTTACCAAAAAATAGGGAAGGTATAACAAAAAGATATGGGGTGTAAAGCTGAAAAGTTGACTGAGGTAATAGGGGTTTATTTTGCCAAGGCTGAGAACGCACCTGGGAAAAAGAAACAGAAGTCACGATAGGATCGGAGACTGGTATTTTTTCCAAAAAGGGGTTTTGAGGACTTCAATATTTAAAGGAAAGAGCAAGCAAGAGGAAAAGGACAAAGGAGGAAAATGGGAAGAGGGGAGGAGGCAGTGGTTACATTCATGTGAGGCTTTGATTAACGCTCAGTGAATGAAGCATTTGATTTAATCCTCACCACTACCCTTGAAGGAGTACTGTCTTGATCCCTACTGTACAGATGAGAAAATTGAGGCGCAGAGAGGTTATGTCACTTGCCAAAGATCACCCAGCTAGCAAGTTGAAGAACTAGGCTTTGAAAATGCAAGGAGAGTGTATTTTCTTTGTGTGGCCACTAGCCACCCGCATGACCTTGGATTTTGTCACCCCTTCTCACTGTGTCTCAGTTTCCTAGGGCTACATGACCAAGCACCCCAAAACATAGAGGCTTGAAGCACGAGCACTTATTTGCTCATAGATCTGCCGTCTGAGTGAATCGGAATTTTGCATAAGATAAAGTAAGCATGTGAAATGATGGCTTTTTGTTTGGAAATAAAAGTAAGGCAGGTGTTTTTTGTTTTGTTGTTGTTGCGTGACTCAGTTTTCAAGTTCAACTTTTCCTGTGGCCTAGTAAGTCTGGGGTCCTGAGATTTACTTTTTGTTCTTTCACAGGGATGTCTCTAGGAACTCAGGAAAGGAGCTCATCTGGGCAGGCCACACCCACGAGCAATATCTCACAAGCTAGATGCTTCTGTAGCACGATTTTTTAAACCTCCAACTGCACCAATCCTAGATGGGAAGGAATGCAGCTCGATGCTAGCACATGTGACACAAACACTGAGGATTCCGACTGCCAGCCCAGGATGAGTCAACAATGTGCTATGACTGCTAAAGCAGCCAGCGTAATCTTGGGTTGCTCTCAACAGAGAGGAGTGATGGCACGGCCTTCAGTGCAAGCACCATGTATCAAGGCCCAGTGAACAGAGAAGGGCGGCCAAGGAGGACTCAGAATCATGCCCTGAGGGGAGCCGTGCACGTGCCTGGGATACTGATGACCAGCCTCCTTTTGGGGGACTGATGGGCGTGTCCTGGTCTAGGCTCACCCATGTGGAGTCTTGGGTCAGACTGCCTGAATTGAAACCCCAACTCAGTTGTTTACAAGCTTTTCCCTAAATGCTAGGAATGAAATAATCTCATTGAATCCTCACTGCTACCCTCTAAAGGAATACTATCTTGATCCCTATAATACACACAGATGAGAAAACTGAGGCACCGAGAGGTTAAGTCGTTTGTTAAAGATCACCTAGCTAGCAAGTTGAAGAGCTAGGCTTTGAGTGCAAGAAGAGTATACTTTCTTTGTGCTGCCCCTAACTAACTGTATGACCTTGAATTTTGTCACCTCATCTCACTGTGCCTCAGTTTACCCTAGTGCTGCATGACCAAGCACCCCAAAACATAGAGGCTCAAAACAAGAGCATTTATTTGCTCCTAATCTGTGATCTCAGGCAGAACTTGCTGGGGCAGCTCATCTTTGCTCTACTGATATCATCTGGGGTGGCTCAAAGTTGGGGCTGGAAGCCTCACTCACTCTCTGAGCGCTTGGATGGGAAGCCTCCAATGGCTGGGGCTGGAACAGTGGGATTCCTTGGACATCACTCTTCATGGGGTCTCCTCACGTGCTCTCTCCATCACAGTACTGAGAGGGTAGCCAGACATCTTCCATGTTGGTTTGCAGCTCCCTGAACACATGACCTGAGACAGCATGAAAGATCCAGGTGGACACTGTCATGTTCTACTAAGAAGTAGGTAATATCACATCACTACCATCATGCTTTATTGGCCAAGGCAGTTGCAAAAGTTCATCCCAGTTCAATTGATCCTAAACTCAATGGTCAATGAAGGAGGATCATTATCACATGGTAGGAAGACCCATGGAATGGGCTAGACATTGATGTGACCATCTTTGGTGAATGCCTTCTGCAACAGGCTCTTTCTATGTTCCAGACACAGAGATAAAGGTTTCACAGTCATTAGATGTCATCATCATTGAACTCACCCCCAAATTCTGCTCTAGTGGGCACTATTGTCCCATTTTCTAGAAGAGGGAAGACTGAGTTACAGGGAGTAAGGCAACTTGTCCAAGTCATGCCACCAACCAGCAGAGCACCTAGGAATGAGCCCCAGTGTATTAGACCATGAACCCCCCATGAGCAAAGATGCAGAGGAAGCCCCACGACTTGTGGTGAACAATGGGAGCTTGGAAATAACCTGCCTGGTTTCATTTCCCAGCTCTCCACTTACAAGCTTCCTCACTCCTCTTGGTGTCTTCCTGAGCACCATGGGAATAACCACAGTGCCTGAGTGTGAGGCTGTATTAAGACAATGCAGGTAGAAAGCTTTGCACATTGTCTGGAAGCTGGAGAGGATTCTATAAATGTCAGCTGTTGTTATTTTTTAAGTGGTCCAAGAAAGACATCTTAAAAAGACAAATATGCTGCTACTACCAAAAATACATACCATGTACCCTCAAGTCCAGCAAATACCATTTGTCTGTTGGCACTGTAAATGAGTCCACGCTCGGACCACTCACTGCACGACAGCCAATACGTTGAGAGACAAGGCGGTGGGGCCAGGAAAACAACTTTATTTCGAACACCAGCAAACCGGGAAGATGGCAGACTAGTGTCCTAAAGCAGTGGTCTCCACTGTTTTCGGCATCAGCAACCAATTTCATGGCAGACAATTTTTCCACAGACCAGGGGGGTGGGGGGGATGGTGTGGGATGATTGAAGTGCATAACATTTATTGAGTAC
>CAUYQG010020256.1:0-26427 GCA_963574415.1 Tarsius wallacei | reverse complement strand
TCTACATACCTCATTGCTGAATATCACTACAGTCACCTCTGAAGTAATTCCTTTGGAAAGCTATGCACTGGTGTCAGCAATTTTGGAACTCTTTTTCTGGAATGGCCATCAGAGCTGTCATTGTATTACCTTTGATGTCCTAAATGTCATCAAAATGTCTTTCTTTCAGTATTTCCTCTGGGTAAAGAAAAAAATCACCAGGGGCCAGAGCAATTGAATAGGGAGGATATTCCAATACAGTTATTTGTTTACTGGCTAAAAACTCCGTCACAGACAGTGAGTGCTATGTGAGTGGGTGCATTGTCGTGATTTAAGGGTTTCTTCAGCACCATTTTTGCCCACACCTTTCTCATGCCAAGATTTTCAGTTAAGATTTTCCTGTTTCTATATCAATGTTTATTTGGTCTGCTATGCTTCTCACAAGCAGCTGAAGATTTTGATGTGCAATTTGACAAATTTTCTTCAATTCTGCTTATTACTGGCTATCCTGACTTCTCTTCATCAGTGATGCTTTCTCTCCTCTCAGAAAAACACTTAATCCATTTGTATACTGCTGTTTTCTTCACGTCATTATCCCATAAACTTGGACTAACATGTCCCTGACTTCACTTCCACTCTTGCCAATTTTAACAAATTTAATGTTTGTTTATTGCTCTGATTCAAGCTCTGACATTCTTGTAATCATACACAAAAACATGCAACAACAATAATGGACGCCACTCAGCAAGACACTGCCACATATTGACACAAATACAGCTGTGAGACACTGATATACCAAGGTTATGAAACCTGAGTTGTTTGTACAGTGCTGCCAACATAAGCACACAGTGGCAAGTTTATGAACTTAATTGTCAGACCTTATATATCTGTGTGTGTGTGTGTATGTGTGTGTGTGTGTGTGTATGTGTGTGTGTACATATACTCACAATGTGCCAGCTGCTATTTAAGGACTTTACAGATTTATCTTCTTAAAAATCTCATAGATGCTATAGGTAATTAGTATTATTACCGTCATCCTATCTTACAACCGAGAAAATTGAGACCCACTCAGCAAGACACTGCCACGTATTGACACAAATACAGCTGTGAGACACTGATATACCAAGGTTATGAGACCTGAGTTGTTTGTACAGTGCTGCCAACATAAGCACACAGTGGCAAGTTTATGAACTTAATTGTCAGACCTTATATATCTCTGTGTGTGTGTGTGTGTGTACATAGCACTCACAATGTGCCAGCTGCTATTTAAGGACTTTACAGATTTATCTTCTTAAAAATCTCATAGATGCTATAGGTAATTAGTATTATTACTGTCATCCTATCTTACAACTGAGAAAATTGAGACCCAGAGAGAGGGAACTTGCCCAAAGTCACACAACTAGGAAGTAGTAGAGCTAGGATTTGAACGCAGAGAGTTTGACACTAAAGGTAGGTATCTGACCACTATTCTGTGCTGATTGTAGATCATAAACCTCCATCTCCTCTTGTTTGCAATCTTATCACTTATCTAAAAGACTTTAAGGACTTTATAACTTATCTTTATATTTTCTGTCACTTTTTTAAAAAACAAGTTTACCATACATATAGTCAGATAAGTCTTCTCAAGTCACTTCTCATTCTATCCATCTTCAAAGAAAAACCCTGTAAATATCCCTATTGTCAGACATTCAAAGCATCAAAATACCTTTCCAAGTTTATTTTCATTCTTCCTCAGTGTAAACCCAGAAGTTAGTGGTAGTGTGACTCCCAAATAAGACTTGGGCTTCTCAGCTCCCTTTCTTCTTGTCAAGAGTATGTTGTTTGTTATTCTTAGTATGTTTTCCACACCTTGTTTTTCCACAAACTCCTTAGTATCTCAAATATCATGAAATCTAGGAATCCATTCTGGTTTCCCTAAACTGGATATAACCTTTTTCTTTGAACCCTTATAGAATGTTATTGGTGTCATTTAAGATATTTATTATAGTCTATGTATTATTATTATTATTTTTTGAGTTGGAGTCTCAGTCTGTCACCTAGCCTGGAGTGCAGTGGCACACTCACAGCCACGCCAACATCGACCTGCTGGGCTCCAGTGATCCTTCCACCTCAGCCTTCCAAGTAGCTGGAACTACAGGCGTGCACTACCACATCTGACTAATTTTTGAATTATTGTGGAGACGAGATCTTGCCAAGTTGCCCAGGTTGATCTCAAACCTGCGGGCTCAGGCAGTCCACTGAGCCCGGCCTGTATTATTTTGTTTTTGTGAATTTGCCTTACACCCTCTAGTATGATATTAGAAAGTTTTTCACTACTCATGTCTAGGCCTTTGTTATGCCTGTATGGAGTAATATAAGACATTTGATACATACTAGAATGCAGTTTAATTACACTGTTTTATGTGTCCAAATGTAAATATTTGTATTTGAGTATAATCTGATAGTTATTGATACATTTAGGAGGAGACCATCCATTCTCGAACCAAAACCATAAAGCTGCCAAAGAAACAACAGAAAGTCTCTGCCAAAACAGAAAAGGAACTATCAGAAGAATGGAAAAACTCATGTCTTCTAAAAGATACTACCCGAGATCATAGCTTGGACTTATCTCCTATATCTTTATGTGGGAGTCCAGCATCTATAGACGTAATGGGATGTTAGTATCATTTCATTTTTCTTTTATTTGAATACATGTAGTAATTTTCTACTATAATTACGTGAAAATACAATTTGAATATTTTGAGAGGAACATTTAAGATTATAGTAGTTAAAACTTTATTTTTAAACTAGTAATAGTTAATGCTTATAACTTGACTTTTGCTAACTTGGGAACATTGTTAATAGGATACTGAAGTTTTTCATGTTAGGAAGTTAAGAACAAGTGCTTTAGTATGGAAAATACTTAATGTATATTTACAAATGGTAATTTGAAATTATAATGTACTTTTAGCTCAATATATATTTAATAACACTCGAATTCTGAGGAATTCTATTTTTCTACTTACATTCAGTTGACAAATGTCCAAGGAACATGTTTATCATTCTGTGGACCCACAGTGGATTGTTTCCTTAAACAATTGAGGTTTTTCTTTTATTTTAAAATAATTGGTAAATAAAAATTCATATTCTTTGGAACTCTGGCATATGTCTTTCTAGTATAGAAATTATAAGAATATATACTTTTATATCATTTTCACTGACTTGTAAGGATATTTTAAAGCATTTCTAAATGTTAATCATTTCAGTTAAATTTCAAGACTTAAATCAGTTAATATACTTAATGTTCTCTCTAAAGTAACTAATATTTTTATTTGCATAATGCTCAGGACCACTGTAATGCAGATAAGCACATACTCAGAAGACAGGTGTACATACCTTGATTTGATCTGAAAACTGTCTGAGAATTCACTTATATTAAGACTTATTTCAGCAATGAATTTCTTCATTTTTATATGGGAGATTTAGACTAGATGGCTTCTGAAGTATTTTCCAATCACAAAATTATGTGACTTTAATATATAACACCATTTGCTATAATGTCAAAATATTCAGATAGTATTTAAGGTGATTTTATTTCATATCATACTGTAGATATTTTTGTTTGAAGTTCTGGTTACAAGTACATTTTAAATTCAACCATTATTTTCAAAGTCTTATAAAATATTTTAAACATAATTTGGTCTTAATTTATTGAAAGTGTATCCTTTTTATAGCAAAGATTTAAAGGTGTAATAAATTGTTATATTCTTAGAATTTAATCATGCGAGTTCTAAAGCAGACATCAATGATAACACCTGCCATCTGTTTTCTTGTTTGTGTATTGTGGGGCAATTTAGGTATACAGAAAATAACAGAAAGGGATTTTACTCAGGATCATAACTGTATAACAAAATCTGTATCACCTAATCCAAACACTTCATCACCTGAATCCTTAAATAGTAACAATGAAGTTGGAGGTCCAATAAAGTTACCCAAAAACAATGAGAACAACCTACTGTATGCAAGTGAACGTTGCTCACCAACTCCACAATCACTCTTTTCGGTAAGAATGTATACTATTTTTTTCCTTTATCAGATGTATTTGAAGGTGGTAAATCACTTTTCTATACTCTTAATCAGATAGGCATTGCTTGCCTACTTAAGGTTTTGGGTTGGGTTTAGGGATTGGGGGAAGAGGGACATAATGCAGAGTAAGATACACTTCCCAGCCTCAGTGAACCCAACAGACTCCTATATAGCTACAAAGGAGGAAGAATGTGGTGGTATGAGAGTACGGGTATGAGAGTATGGTAGTTCCTCCTTATCCATGGTTTTGCTTTTTGAGGTTCCAGTTACCCACACTATGGTCTGAAAATAATAAACTCCACAAATAAACAATTTATAAGTTTTAAATTGCATGCCATTCTGAGTAGGGTGATGAAATCTTGGGCCATCTACTCTGTCCTGCGTGGGGTGTGATCCATCTCTTTGTCCAGTGTATCCATGTTGTATACCCTATCAGCCTGTTAGTAATAAGTAAGTCATCTGTGTGACTACTGAGGTATCACAGCACTTGTATGTAAGCAGTTTTCACTTAATAATGACCCCAAAGGCAAGAGTATTGATGCTGGCAGTTTGTATATGCCAAAGAGAAACTGTAAAGCTCTTCCTCTAAGTGAAAAGGTAAAAGTTCTTTACTTAATAAGGCACAAACAGCCGGGCTCGGTGGCTCAGCCTGTAATCCCACGCTTTGGGAGGCCGAGGTGAGTGGATTGCCTGAGCCCGCGAGTTTGAGACCCACCTGGGCAACTTGGCGAGACCTCACCTCTACAATAAATCAAAAAATTAGCCAGGCATGGTAATGCGCGCCTGTAGTTCCAGCTACTTGGAAGGCTGAGGCGGAAGGATCGCTGGAGCCCAGCAGGTCGAGGCTGCGGTGGCCGGGAGCAGCTACTGCACTCCAGTCTGGATGACAGAGTGAGACTCCAACTCAAAAAAAAAAAAAAAATGCACAAACAAAAAATATGGTGTGCTGACATTGCTAAGTTCTACAGTAATAACAAATCTTCTATCCATGAAATTGTGAAAGAAGAAAGAAATCTGTGCATAGTATATGTAGGATCTGTACTATCTGCAGTTTAGGTAGGGGCTACTATAATTTATTAAGAAGAAACAGTACATATAACTTGATACATAAAAAAGGAAGACTTTATTTTCAACATGCCATGTCTAATTTTTATTCTCATATTATTTACCTGTTTGTTTCAACCATTCTTATAAACACCTAAAGCAGTACTTTGACTTTTAACCAAATTCTTATCAATATACTTTATCAACTTGAGAGTTTTAAAGGTTATTCTAAAGGTTATTGAAGGTGTCAGACTTTGAATTATGGTGAAATCTAAAAGAAGTGCCTATATTGCAGGAATAAGCCTATTCAAATTGAGAAAATGTATGCAGTTTTAATGTGTAGACAAATTAGTAGTACCTCTTAGGAAGTAACCATTTGTATCACAAAATTCTTGTCAGTACTCAGTATAGTAGTCCTCCCTTATCCTTTCAGGATCCATTCCAAAATCTCTAGTGGATGCTGAAATTCAGGATAGTCCTGGAAAAAAAAAAATTTTTTGTATAAATATATACCTGTGATAAAGCTTAATTTGTAAATTAGGCAGAGTAAGATATTTAAAAACAAAAACTAATAATAAAATAGAGCAATTATAAAGTACACGACAGCATCACTACTCTTGCTCCTTGGAGCCATTAGTAAGTAAAATAAGGGTTACTTGAACACAAGCACTGCAATATCTCGACAGTCAATCTGATAACCAAGATGGCTAATACTTGACTAACAGGCAGGTAGTATATACAGCAGGGAAATGCTGGACAAAAGGATGATTCGCACTCTGGGTGGAACAGAACAGGATGGCCAGAGACTTCATCACACCACTCACAATGGTACACAATTTAAAACTTATACATTGCTTATTTCTGGAGTTTTCCACTTAATGTTTTTGGGTTATGGTTGATTGTAAGTATCTGAAACCTTGGAAAGCAAAACTGCAGATAAAAGTGAAACTATACTGTTTAAAGCAGAGGAAGTAGGAGTTCTGAACTCTAGCCTAGCTAGCCTCCATCTCCAAATAACCCCCAGAGCACCTTTGCAAGACTGAGTCTCCACAGACCTCAATTTGAAAACCAGTTTTGCACAAGACTATCGTACTGTGGTCCTTTGTCGATATAGTCAGCTCTCCATATATGTGGGACCTCTATCTGTAGATTCAACCAACCACAGATAAAAATACATATTTTTTAAAATTGTGTCTGTATTGAACATGTATAGATTTTTTTCTTGTCATCAGTTTTTAAGCAATACAAGTATAACTAGTATTTACGTTGTTAGGTATTATAAGTAATACAGAGATGATTCAAAGTATACAGGAAGATATGCATATGTTATATGCCAATACTATACCATTTTATATCAGGAACTTAAGATGCTTTTTCCACTGCTCAAAACAGTTTCTGAACTCGTCAATTTTGATGCCTTTTACTGTTTCTGTTTTTTGTTTTACCCCTTCCACATCAGCAAAACATTTCCCTTTTGGGACTTTTTTTCATCTGGGGAAACAAACAGAAGTCGCTGGGATGAGATTGGGTGAATAGGGAGGATGGGACATGGGGTTCATGCTGTTTGGGGTCAAAAACTGCTGAACCTCAGTGTGGTTGTGGGCAGGTGCACTAGTAAAGCACCCATCATGAAATTAACAAATGCGTTGAAAGAATCTCCAAAAAACATTCACTGAAGCCCAACACAGCCTCTCACAACAAAGCTAGCTGGTAGACTGATGCCAGTGGGTTCCTTAACACTTACCTAGCAGAAGCCTGTACTACAAGGGGCCTACCCCCCAAAAGGTAATTTTGTTTTTTGGGGGATTCCCTCCGTATGTATCTTTCTTCACTTAGTTAACTGCAGCAGTTTTATAAGACAAAAGACACGATACAATAAAATTTACCCATATTTTGGATTGCTCAAAAAATCTTACCCTAAGACATTGGCATAGAGTATTTTCTGTTCTTGTAAAAATATTAGTTTTGAGACTTTTCTTTCTGTTTGCATATGGATATCCAATTCGTGTAACATCATAAGTGGACTATCCCTAATTCATTCACACATGTGTCTCAATTAGGCACTGCTCTGTTTTACTGGCCTGTTTTTCTGTCTCTGTGCTAATACCACATTGCTTTAATTAGTGTTGTTTCACACTTACAGGGCACTTCATAACACCACCCCCCAATTCTTCAAAATTCCTTTGGCCTTTTACTCATCCATATCAATTTTAGAATTAGTCTGTCAAAGGGAAGAATTGCCAGTCCTCAATATTGATATTTATCTTTCTCATCCACACATCATTTCTCACTATACTTTTTGACCTTATTTTCTACAAAGTTGTGCCAAATCTTCTACAGAGCAAATTGTGCTTCTTGCTACATTCCTAAGTATCTTATTTTTTGCTGTATTAAACAAAAACCTCAAACACCTTTTTATAAAATTATATTGTATTGGTTTATTTTTGTATAAAAAATTACTGATTTTTATGTCTCTAACAGCCTTGTCTGTCTAGATTCTCTTGGGTTTTCTATATGTACAAACATAAAAATGATTGAAATAGAAAATGCAAAAATTCTTACTCTTCATGTTCTTTGTCCTGTTAATATGACTTTGATCTCAGGAGCATAGAACCATACTAGCTGGCATCCTTATCTGTAGTTGTTGGTAGATGTTTGTCATCAAATGAATGTTCTACTTGTTTAAGGACTTTTTAAAAACATTATGAATGCATGTAGTAAATTCATTATTCCATCAAAATTTAAGTAGTTCTTGTTTAATGATTCTTACTATAATGTTCAACTATTTTGGGGGGAGCTTTAAACAATTTTCTAACTTCCTTTGAGTTTCCATATGTCTTATTCATTCATAGCCTGGGCATACTCCAACTAAGAATAATACTATTGTGAATAGAAAAAACTTAAGTTCTGTGGTGCTTACACAAGAAACACAGAATTGTAACAGCTATTCAGATGTAAACAGTTATAGTTCAGAAAAGCGGTTTATGGAAATTGAATCTCCAAATATTAACGAAAATAGTATACAGAGCAAAAGAGATGTAAGTATGATACTATAATATTAAAACTTTCCTTAAACTAAGATGGTTCTTGTAAGAATAAGATTATTGGCCTTTAGTGGTAATTATAATATTTTAATACTTTGTAACTGTTATTACCTAAAAATCTGATGTTTAAAGTATATAGAATGGCTTGCACATAGAAAACTTTTATTTTAATTTAATTTTATTAATTTGTTTCTTTCTTTTGAGTTGGAGTCTCACTCTTTCAGCCTCACTCTTTCACTCATGCACGCTTACAGCCACCCCAGCATTGACCTGCTGTGCTCTGGTGATCCTTCCACCTCAGTCTTCCAAGTAGCCAGAATTGCAGACGCACACTACGACGCCTGGCTATTTTTTTATGTTGTTTTATTGTAGAGACGAGGTGTCACCAAGTTGCCTGGGCTGGTGTCAAACCCATGGGCTCAGGCAATGCACTCGCCTTGGCCTCCCAAAGTGCTGGGATTACAAGCTGAGCCACCAAGCCCCGGCCTGTTTTTTTATTTTTTTTTAAAGTTGAAATTTTTAAAATGAGAGTAGTAAGATCTTAAATAGTGAGGATATAGCTGCTGAACCCCTGATTACATATTTATAATTGTGACTTTACTGGTTTCACAAATATATAAGAATTTGTTTGGTTGCCACTCTAAAAGTCCTTCACTCCCTCAATAAAAATGTTTTACTAATCTGTAAAATACAGATTATCAACACAGAATTTTACAGTTTGAAGAGGGCTGGGATTTGGGCTAGACCTAATTGGATGGATGGGCATATACAGATTAAGTGGAGAAAGAAACAGTAACCTAAGTAAACATTACTATGTTAAAAAATAATAATAAAATAACTTGTGTATTCAAACTGTAACATAAGGTTAGATGTGAAAGATGTGGTTTGAAAAAAAGGGCTTAAACTTAAGTCTTCTGTGGCTCCCCATTTTCTGACTTGAATAAATGAAAATGCTAATAAGACTTGAAAAGCAGGAATAGTCAAAAAAGTCAGCTGAAAGCTATTACTGTAGGATTGAAGTCAACATAAAATCTAGGCTAACACATGGTAGTGTTAGAGATAAGAACAGGAGGATAGAAACGAAACAATCTGGAAAAGAATTGACAGCATTTGAAATGTATTGGAGTTAGAGTTTGGGAAAGACAGTTAAAGACGAATCCAAAAGTATTTTTAATCCTTTTTTCATTTCTAATATGTATTTTAGGAAAGCCATTCAGCATCTCCATCATCTATGTCTAGTGGAGGAAGAGAAAAAACAAGGTTTGACATGTCCTGTGACACTACTCAGGTATCAGGTTTGTAGTCATAGCTCTACTTTAAAAAAAACAAACAAACACTAATTACTGAAATACTACTGTGAGAATTTATCTAAAGGAATTATGTATTTTAAGTCATACTTTTAGTTTAATGTCAAAAAAGAAAATAAGTAAAACGAGGTAGAATTTAATACACAGTTGCCTAAAACATAATGCAAATAATTAAAAGAAACAAAGGCTTTTTAAAAACAAAATAATTAGACATTTAAATCAAAATTGTAACCCTTTAATTTTTCCTAAGGTACCACTCAATATCTTAGTCGCAAACGAGTGTACATAGACGAAAATCTAAGTAATTCCAATGAAGGAGAAATGGAGGAGAATGAAGAAAGGAGGGCAAACTTGCTTCCCAAAAAACTGTGTAAAACCAAAGATGCAAATCATCACATCTGCAAAAGTAGGTATATCAAAAGCCTGGGTCAAAATGCAAACATTTGGAAGGTGGAAAGATACCTAGAAAAGTCCAAGTAGGATGATGCTTTATCACAAAGTAGTAAGGGGCTTAAATATTCACAGATCTCCCTCATCATTCTATCACTTTTTACCACATATAAGTTTTACTAGAGTATGAATTTACTGATGTGTTAGTGCATCACTAAATACTTATGTTAATAATAATGTGGTCAAAAGCAGTTTTAAAATAATCCCCAAATGCTCCAGTTTAAATTTTCATTTCTGCAGTGATAGCCATGCCAAAAGTTTTTTTTTAAAGTAAGAATAATTTCACTTTAAAATTTTTTTTAAAAAACCATAATGAGGTCTGCCTTTGATTTCATACTTTAGGCTGTACATATAATCTGAAAATTCGATTTTGTCCTTAGCCTAATAACAAAGCTAAATTTATAATAATGCATATTTTAACTTTAGCTAATTGTCTTTATTTTTTAGTGTCTGAAAGTATATATTCAACAAATGACTTTTCTATTCCCTGGGAGAACTGGGATAATGAATTTTCAAATGTAAGGATGACTTGTGAGACTTCTGAGAAGCTCAATTCAGAATTTAAGAGGAGAAGTCATGTGAGTTATTCTTTAAATTATGATTTATACTTAATATGATAATATGCCACACCTTTTACTTGTTTCTTTGATAACAAAACATCCATTCATGAGCCCAACTCTCCTCATATGTGATAGGGAGTAATTGTTAGGTTAAAAAATTTTATCTCATGAGCTGAGTTTGTCTTCTAAAATCTGTATAGTATCTGTAGTCTTTCTTTTACTGCTTGTTGTTTCGCTTTTATTCTGTTTTCCTTCAATTTAACATTTTGTCTGTTCTGTGATTTTTCTTTATTTTTATGGACAATTTTCATGTCTCATCTTTTCTAGACATTTTTAATCTCACAGCAGTGACCAGTAGTGAGGCTAGTGTAATGTAGTATAAAGGATGAGCAACTGCAGTCAGAGAAATCCTACTTCACTTTGTTTTACTAGCTTTGTTCTTATATATCTTTAGTTTTTGAGGTTCCATTGAGGTAATGAATGCAAACATGCTTTTTAAAATAATTTTTAATTCTTAGTAATTTTTTTTTATGCCCATCTCTTTCACATGCCTATATTTGAAATAGATAGTTCATTTACACCCTTCTCTAAGTAAAAGATATTTTTCAGCACAGGTTATCAGCCCTATCTCTTGCTGTCTTTCTCCTATTCAGGAGTAAAATCTGAAGTTATTTAAAGTTCTGTATATTTGTTATTTTATTTTATTTGCCCAAGGTCAACCTGACATAAATAGAGAAGCCTTGATTAGTATATTCTGTTATGTATCTGTGGCTAGATGTGAATATATGTTTTTGTGAAAAATGGTTTAAAAAATAATTCTGAGTGTGACTTTTAGGCAGTGCCCTTGAAGAGAATTACAATCACTAGCATTTTGGTAAATGCTGTAGAGTGTGCTATTCTTATGAAAACAACTAGCAAGTCAACCTGTAGCCAAAGCCTTACTGGAGTTAGATACTGCTCTGAGTGAGGTTATTTATTAATACTCAAGTTTAAATAACTGAGTTTTTAATTTTTCACTTTTTCAAGTTCTTTTTAGTGACTTCCAATTTATGGAAAAGGCATTGCTCTTAGTATTGTCTCTGTTTGATATTATTCTGTAAAGATATTTTAAGTTAAAAGTGAGTATCTTTCAGCTCCGTGGTAAAATCATAAATTATTTTACTAAAGAGTCTTGGAAAACAGCTCAACAACATCTGAAAACAATGAATCATCAACGTCTGGAGTATAGGTCTGTAATAATCTGTTCTGAAAACTTCTGAATGCTACATATTCATGTTTTGAATGCTACAGTTTTAAAAATTAATCTCACTTTGTTTTGATAGGATTAAAACACTTAACAAATTCCAACTCATTATCATAGAGGAACTGGATAATTTTGAAAAAGAATCGCAGTCTTTAAAAGATTTGGAAAAGGAATTTGTGGTTTGTTGCTTTTAATGATTTTTAAAAATTTTAAAATCTTGTTTTTAAAGAGCTACATTTGGAAAAACTCATTTGCCTTCTGCTTTGAGAACACATCCTAAAGCTTTTTGTTCTTTAGAATGTAATTTACTTTTTAGATTTTTAGTCTTCTTCATATAAATACCACTAAAATTACAGATTTAAGTTTATGATAAATATCTTGGAAAATAAGGGAGAAATTTTACTTTCAGTTTTTTTAATCTGAAAGAGTGTATGACATCTGGAATATTCTTAACATATGGCTAAATTATTTAAATGTAGAATAATAGAAATATAGTAATTCTGCTGTCTTAATTTTAATCATATTAATGTTTAATTAAAGGTTTTTACATTTTAAAATTTAGGATTTTTGGGAAAAGATATTTCAGAAGTTCAGAGTATATCAAAAAAGTGAACAGCAGAGGTTAGTAGGACATTCTTAATGACTAGAGTCTATAAAATTAGATTTTTTTAATTAACAAGTTTATATTATTTGAAAAGTTAAAATTACTATATAGCAGTTTGATTTGAATTACTGATAACTATAAGGATAACTCATTATTTTACTTGTTAGGTTTCATCTTTTGAAAACTTCATTGGATAAAAATGTCTTCTATAATACTGATTATGAAGAAACTATTTTTACATCTGAGGTATACATATTATGTTTTTTATACGTAATCTTTCTTGATATTAGTCTACCTTGTCTTTTTTTGCCGTGAAAACTGGTAAATTTCATAGGGGATATAATTTCCTTTACAGATGTCTTCGATGAAAGAAAACATGAAAAAGCTGCAAGACAGGCTTCTTAAGGAAATGGTAAATCAACTGAGTTTGAAAAGCTGAACAGTCAGGCTTTTATGTATTTTAATTGGAAATTCTATCATAGATTTTTCTTTTTATTTTGGGGTTGGGAGAAGACAGTTTTAGCCCAATTACTTTTAGTTCTTCAAATTAAATAATGGGAACATCTTTATAGTAAAAGAATAGGGGTAATTTAAATAGTGAAGCCCTCCTGAGGAGTAAAAGTATATAAATACAAATTGAAAAATTACCTAAATGACTTTTTTGACTGTTTCTTTTGGGGGGGGGGGTGCTTTTTTTTTTTCTTTTTTTCTTTTTTCACTGCAGCAAGCAGGCCTCTCTCCTGCTCTGCCTTCTGGAGAAGAAATGGCAGGACAACACTCCCCAGAAAGTCTGTAGTTTAGTGGAAGAATTATTGTCCACTTGGACAAAATTTCATTTATTTAGATTTAGGGATAAAATTAGTTGACTTTCCAAAGGTCTAGACCAACAGTACATTCTGGAGGAAAAAGTGGAGCTAGGAGGGACTTAAGACACTGCTTTAAGTGAACATGTCTTTTGGTGTTTGCACAATGATGGAGGCATTTTTAAATACACTGGTCTTTGTATATAGTATATATTAATGTACTTACAAAGTTTTAATTGACGCTCAATCTGCTGAAATAGCAGGGGATCAGGATATAGATAAACTAGTTTAGCTTGAAGCAAATGACACTAAATTGACCCTTGTTGAAATTTTTTTTAGATTATTTTTATTTTACTTCATGGATTTGGGGATTTAAAAGATTGGAGATCTTCTCAGTTGATCATCTTAAATATCAGTAATGATCACAGAATTCTGTAGATACTTAGATATAGACCCTGGGAGATTGGGTAGAATGAGTGCTGATTCACAGTATCCTTTTAAAATGAATCCCTGATAACAGCCTGATTTTTTAATCTATTTTATTTGATGGTTTTATAGTGCTAATGTGAAAGCTAAATGTGTTTTTGTTTTTTGTTTGTTTGTTTGTTTGTTTGTTTTTGCCATAGCAAGAAGAGGAGATTCTTAATGTAAGAAGAGGACTAGAGTTCATTATTCATGGCTCATGAAAGAAATGTTAATGTGTAAAGTCTAGTTTTTATCAACATGTTTTATCTCTTTGTGTATAACTGAGTAAATAGCAGAGTAGTCCTACAAAGAAAAAAATACTCATGTCACCCACGTAAATGTCCCTGTGTAGGGAACCCCAAATTCAAAGAAATGTCTTTTAATAGATAAGAAAGAAATACTGTAACATGATTCCAAGCCTAAAAGACTTTTGCCTACACAATAGTACTTTTTTTGTTGTTGGAGAGAAAAAGTTTTGGGAAACTAAACACTAATTGTTTGTGGTAAATAATATTGAGTTATTCATACTCATAAGACTTATTTACACTTTATTATATAAAATATATTTTAAAATAAATATAGTTTGGAGATAAATAAAAAGTATATTATTAAAATGTCTGTTTAACAGTTTAGAATATACTACAAGTAATACAAAGTTGGCCACATTTAGAAGGGGAAGAAATTCCTGATTTAAAATGTTTACCTGAGTGGTAGATTGCTACTTTCAGCACTCTGTTGGAGATATTTATTCAATTGTGCCTCTAGTGTATTAGTAGGCACTAAATGGCCTAAAAATGACTACAGCAATGCCCAAATATTTTTTAAATTTTATATTAAAGTTGTGGGGTACAAGTGAGGTTTGCATACCTAAGTGGTTTAGGTACAGGTGAAGTTTTGGACCTCCCATTGGACCTCACTTCACCTGGATTAGGATCAGGAACCCTTATTGATGTTATATGTCCCCCACCTCCCCTGGTAGTGTCCTACTGCCAGTGCCTAAATATTTTAATTCAATATGGGAGTCTTAATTTGTAATCAGGCCATTTGATAAGCACTTTTAATCTCCTAGTATTCATTGTAATACTTTGATAGATTTATTTATAAAAATGAATACATTTTGATTTGCTTTAATATATTGAAGTTGAAATAAATACTTATGTCACTTGGATAATTATACTGTAAAATGATCTTATAAATCATATATTTCTATTTTGTGCTGGATCAAACAAATATCCTTCTTCTTTTTTTTTTTTTTTTTTGAGTTGGAGTTTCACTTCATTGCCCAGGCTGGAGTGCAGTGGCACACTCATGGCCACCCCAGCGTCAACTTGCTGAACTCCAGTGATCCTTCCACCTCAGCCTTCCAAGTAGTCAGAATTACAGGCATGTGCTACCACCCCCAGCTAATTTTTGATTAATTGTAGAGACAAGGTCTTGCCAAGTTGCCAGGGCTGGTCTTGAGCCCATGGACTCAGGCAATCCACTCGCCTCAGCCTCCCAAAGTACAGGGTGAGCCACCAAGCCCAGCCAATGAATACCTTTCTTTAATCAGACACCCAAAGTATAATACCAAGCAACCTTATTATCCCTTGCCTGTTTAATGGTAGCAGAGTATTTGAATAATACCGGTAATTAAATACAGTGGGAAAAGTGGTCTCTTAGTCAAGGTAAGCAAAAGAAAACCCTTCTCATCTTAATTTTATGCAATTATTAGCATCAGCTAAGGTTTATTGATAGGGTATTGGGGTTTCTATTTTAAGAGAGTGACATCCCTGTTATAATATTAAATACCACTCAGGAGTTGCAACTCCATTTTTGCTCTGTGAGACTTGAGAACCAATTCCCTCATGATTTACCATCCTGTTTACCTTGTCTTCAGCCAAATTTGTAAGACTCCTAAACCATGTGTCATACTTATTACCCCATTGCATTGCATGTGTAATCCATCCCAGGTTCATACTTCCTCCAGAGCCTTCTAAATCTTTCTGCTATAACCTTATCATTACCAATAGTTGTGCCCCTCTGAATCTCAATTTCCAACATTCTTATCACCCCAGCCTTTCTATCTTTCCAACTTGCTTTGTATAGCAGTCCCAGGTCATTTACTCTACACATTCTTTTGTCCTTCCTTTCTTACTCATCCTAGATTCCATAGATCAAAATATTAATCTTGCCCTGTCTCGTTCTGTTAATGTTATCTGCTAATTCTCATTCCTTATTCTACCAATTGAACAACACTGGAGAAAATCAAACAATCAAGCTTTAAATTTATGGCCACATAACTCAAATTGGCATGCAGCATTGCTCAGCAATCCTTACTCTGCCCTATTTAATTGGCTTTACAACATTTTCAAAGTATTATTGTATATTTGTTCATTATCTTTGATTTTTCTTTCCTGGTTTTTATAGTCTAAGTTAAGTGCATAAATAAGGCCCTCCCTTGACAGCAAGTTCTTCTCAAACTACTGCCCTTCCCATGTAATTCTTCACTCACCTTTACAGAGAACATATCAAAATAATCTTCCCTTTTTACTATCTCAATTTATTCACTTCCTATTTGCTCCTTACCTTTCCTCAGTATAGCTTCTGTGCCTACTATTTCATCAAAACTACCTTTATCAAAAATTACCAATCATGTATGTTGCCAAATCTTAAGCTCTTCTTACTTAGCTTCTCAGTAGTATTTCACACTTAAAACCCTCAGCTGGAAATAATTTGTCACTCCTTATCTTTTTCCTGGTTTCCTCCTTACCTCTTAATTTGGGCTTCATTCCTAGTCTCTCACATTTCCTCAATTTATACTTTCTCCTTAGGTAATTTCATCTCATCCAGAAATGTAATAACCATTTCTTTGTTGATGATTCCCAATTTATAAAAGTTCTGATCTTCACTTTGTATATCAGAATATTATATACATTGCTTCACTGACAGTTCTAATAAGCATCTCAACTCTCAAAATGACTCTATTTCTCTTCCTCACATTCTTTCTCATCACTAAAGAAAAGTGAAGACTTCCTAGCTCAGTAAAGTCACTTTTATTCACCCAACCATTCAAGCCAAAACCTAAAAGTAATTTCTGATTTCTCTTTTTCCCTCAGCCAAATAGTAAATTGATCAACAATTCCTATAAATTCCACTGCCAAAGTTTGTCCCACATGTGCATATTTTCTGCAAATTCCACTGTCTCTGATAGTGTCATCATAATTATCTCTCACACAGACAATTTCGACAGCCTCCTAAATGGCTTTCTAGCATTCATACTTTCCTTTCTGTAATGCATTATTCACTTAGCAGCCAACATTGTCTTGCTAAAGCATAAATTATACAATATCATCCCTTAAAACTCTCCAGTGACATCACACTCTTAACCAGTGGATCAAGAGTAAACTCATAAGGGAAATTATAAAATATTCTGGGACAAATGAAAATGAAGCATACCCAAACATATGATACAGTGAAAACAGTGCTCAGAGGAATGTTTATAGCTGTAAGCATCTACATTAAAAAGGAAGAAAAATCTTAAATCAATAATCTAACTCTATACCTTAAAGAACCAGTAGAATAGCAAACTAAATTCAAAGCTAACAGAAGGAAGGAAATGAAGAATAGATAAGAAATAAAATAGAAAAACAAAATCAACAAAACCAAAAATCAGGTTTTTTTAAAAGATCAAGAAAATAGATAAATCTTTAACTCACAAAGATAAACAAGACTCAGATTACTAATATTAGAAGTAAAAGTTGGGGTCATCACTACTGATCTTTTGAAAATGAAAAGGATTGTAGGAGAATACTGTGAAAAACTGAAGGCCAACAAATTAATTGACCTATATGAAATTGATAAATTTCTAAAAACACAAATGACCAACACTGACTCAAGAAATAGGAAATATGAACAGATCTATGAAGAGACAGAATTAGTAATAAAAAACCTCCCCCCCCAAAAATTCTGGCAAACATTTAAAGAAGAATTAGGACCAACTCTTATTTGTTTTATATTTTGTTTTAGAGACAGGGACTTCTTAACTCTGTTACCCAGACTCTAGTGCAGTAGTGCAGTCATAGCTCACTTTAATCTCGAACTCCTGGGTTCAAGTGATCCTTTCCCTTACCCTCCCCAGTAGCTTGGGCATGTACCACCATGCCTGGCTATTTTAGTTTTTGTAGAGACAGGATCTAACTATGTAGCCTAGGCTGGCCTTGAGCTCCTGCCTCCAGTGATCCATCTGCCTCAGCCTTCTTAGTAGCCTGGCTATTTTCTTAAGGGTTATTTTTGTTTTGTTTGGGGGGGTCGGTTTAGAGATAGGGGTCTCACTATGTTGCCCAGGCCGGTCTCTAACTTTTGCTTCGAGAGTTCCTCCTGCCTCGGCTTCCCAGAGCATTGGAATTATAGGCATGAGCCACTGCACCCAGCCCAATCCTTCTTAAACTCTTTCAGAAAATAGAATAGTAAATTCCTAACTCATTTTATAAGGCCAGCATCACCTTAATATCAAAGCCAGACAGCAACATTACAAGAAAACTACAGATCCCTAATTTTTGTAAATATAAAAGCACAAACCCTCAACAAAATAGCAAACCAAATCCAGCAGCATATTAAAAGGATTCCACACCATGACCAAATTTGACTTATTCCAGCAAAACATGGGTGGCTTAACATATGAAAATCAATGTAATACCATATTAATGCAATGGCAAAAAATATCATTTGATGTCCAAAAAGCATTTAACAAAATCCAGTATCCTTTTATGATAACACTCAAATGGAAATAGAAAGGAGCTTTCTCAACGTGATAAAGGGTATTTATGAAAAGCCCATAACTTACATGATACTCAATGGTAAAAGACTAAAACCTTCCCTCCTGACTACCACTTGTATTTAACATTGTACCAGAAGTTCTAGCTAGAGCTAAAAATTATGCAAGAAAAAGAAAAGGCATCAAAGTAGGAAAGGTAAAACTATTTCTGCTCACAAATGATTTGATATTACTTATTAAAAAATCCTGTAGAATCAACCAAAAATCTGTTAAAGCTGATATAAACTCAGCAAAGCTGCAAGATACAGGGTTGCCCCCCCCATAAGCTTTAGTTCTGTACAATAGCAAATAATCCAAAAATGAAATTAAGAAAACAATTCCATTTAAAGTAGTATCAAAAAAAATTAAAATTCTTAGGAATACATTTAACCAAAGAGAGGTATAATACTTGGATACTGAAAACTGTAAAACATAGCAAGAAATTAAAGATGATCTAAATAAATCGAAAGATAGTCTGTGATCATTGATTGGAAGATTTAATATGTTAAAATTGCAATACTCCCTGAAGTGGCCTTCAGATTTAATGCAATCCCTATCAAAATCCTAATGTCCTTTTTGAAAAAAAGGAAAAGCTAATACCAACAATCAAACAGAAATGGAAGGGACCCAGCATAGCCAAAACAATATTGAAAAATGAAAAAGTCGGAAGACTCATATTCTCCAATTTCAAAACTTATAACAAAGCTACATTAATTAAAATGGTGTGGTACTGGCATAAGAATAGACATATAGACCAGTGGAATTGGATTGAGAATCTAGAAATATAGAAACTCATCTATAGTCAGCAGAGTCATAAGACCACTCAGTGGGGAAAGACTTTTTTAAGCAAATGATTCTGGGACAATTGAGTAACCACATGCAAAACAATGAGCATGGAATCTTCCCACCATATACAAAAGTATAATGATAATCAAGCCCTAAGTTTAAATATTAAAACTATAAAACTCTTAGAAAAAAAATGTAGGAGTAAATCTTCATGACCTTGGATTTGGCAGTGGATTCTTAGGTATGACACTACAAGTACGAGCAATAGAAGGAAAATTAGATAAATTGGACTTCAACAAAATTAGAAACTTTTGTGCATCAAATGACACTTTAAAAAATGTGGAAAGCTACTCTACAGCATGGGAGAAAATATTTGCAAATCACATCTGATAAGAGTCTAATATCCAGAGCATTTAAAGAATTCTTACAGCTGAAGAACAAAAGATAATTAAAATAAAAAAGGGGAAAGGACTTGAATAAACATCTCTCCAGATAATATATACAAATGATTAATAAGACATGAAAAGATGTTCAACATCATCTGTCATTTAGTAAACACAAGCAATTGAATACCATATTGGAATGCCATTTTATACTCACTGGGATGGTTATAATAAACAGCAAGCAGTTGTTGGTGAGAATGTGGAGAAATTTGAACTCTTGTACATTTCTGGATGGATTTAAAAGACTGCACCCACAATGGAAAATGGTTTGGTAGCTCCTCAAAAAGTTAAACATAGAGTTGCCATATGGTACAATTCTACTCTTAGGTATGTACCCTAAAGAGCCAAAAATTGATTCAACAAATACTTGTATAAGAATGTTCAGAGCAGCACTGTTCATAGTAACCAAAAGGTGAAAACAGTCCAAATGGCCATCAACCAATGATGAATTTAAAAAATGTCATATATGTATATAATGGAATATTATTAGGCCATAAAAAGAAAAATATTCATGCTGCAGTGTGGATGAACCTCAAAATTATTATTCTAAGAAAGAAGACACAAAAGGTTATATATTATAGGATTCCTTTTATGTGAAATATCCAGAATAGGTAAGTCCATAGGAACAGAAAGCAGATTAGTGGTTGCTGGGGGATGGGGAAAAGGAAGAATAAGGAGTGACCGCTTAAAAGGTGTCTCCTTTGTGTGTGAGATGGAAATGTTTAAGAACTCAATAGAGGTGGTAATTGTACAACATTGGGAATGTACTAAATGCCACAGAATTGTACTCTTTAAAATGGTTTATTTCCACCACCACTACCCGCAGAGGCCTTCGGCTCCCGCCCCAGCGGAACTCCGGGCTCCCTCCCTGGCTGAAGTGCCCCACCCCGCCCCAAGCCACCACCACCCACGGAGGCCCTCAGCTCCCGCCCCACACAGCTCCAGACTCCCTCCCTAGCTGAAGCACCTGTGGTGGCGCTGGGTTCCCAGCCACGGAGCTCCAGGTTCCCTCCCTGGCTGCAGCGCCCCAAGTCACCCTGTGCTATGCTGACCAGCAACGATCAGCAGTATTGCTCTCCACATCCCCCAACTTGCCCCTGGCCACAGCGGGACCAGAGAACAGCTGGAGCTCTGAGACCAGGCAGAGACCTGCATTGCCGCGCGAGCTCCACCCAGCTCTGCGCAACCTCCAGCTTGGGACCTAAGAACAAAGAAAGAAAAAGAGGCCCAAGCCACATGTGACATGCCGACCTGTAGGGCTTGGCTGTCTCACGCTCTTCCTCCCCCAGATGGACCCAGCTGCAGTAGAACCAGAGATCATCTTGAGCCCTGTGACCAGGCAGAGACCTGCATTGCCCTGCCCACCTCCACCCAGCTCTGCCCAGCCTCCAACTTGGGATCTAAGACCTCATGTTTGTGTAGGAGGAATAGTACATCATAAGGAGGTTGGTCAGCATGTGTGTCTGTATGATTGTATGTTCTAGTTTTTGTTGTTGTCGTCTTGTTTGTTTTTGTTTTTTTCTCTTACTCTTATCTGTCTTCGGGTCTATTTTCATTTGTTAGCGGGTACCTTTGTCTGTTTTCCCTCTTACTCTTATCTCTCTTCACCTTCCACTGCCCCCCCCCCCCCGCCATGTTCCATTTCTTTCCTTTTTCTTACCTCATTTTACTTTCAGGGAGCAAACTTATACTCCCACTGCATGGACCGATTACAAGGCAGTGGGAAGTGGGTTCCAGCGTTTCCATACACCTGTCAGTGGATACTGGGATCTACAGATAGATTTTGAATTATAGCTCCTCCCTCAAATAAATCTCAAAACTGCCAAAAGTATAGCCCCCAGCCTACAATCCAGCTTCAGAATTGAACAAAGCCAGAGGATTCACACAAGGAAGAATAGGAGATGGAACTAACAGAAGTAAAAGCAACCCCGCCACCCCTGAACAACACATTTAAAGAAGACGGGGAAAAAAAGAAAAAGTGGGGAGGAAAATCTACACAAATGAAGAAAAATCAAAAGAAGAATATAAGTCTCACACAGACCACTGGGAGATCAGATAATGAGAAAATAGACTTCGGAATGCAAACAATGAAGAGCCCCCAGAATGACTGGTCACATACTACAAACCCAGACATCAAGACATTAATAGAATAAAAAGAATTGAGAGACGAGGAAAATAGGAAAGAGTTGATAACTGAGATAACAGCAGTAAAGAATACTGTGATTGAAATAAATAACAAACTAATAAGCATGAAAAACAGAATTAGCTAAGCAGAAGACAGAATCTCAGAACTTGAAAACCAAAATATAGAACTAAACCAAACTGTCAAAAACATAGAAAAGAAGCTTAAAAAGACAGAACCAAACCTTCAAGAGATGAACAATTACTTCAAGAGAACAAACCTAAGTATAATTGTACTTCCTGAGGCAGAAGCAGAGACAGAGACCACCCTGGAACAAACATTCCACGAAATTATTCAAGAAAATTTCCCTCACCTCATCAGTGATGTGAAAATTCAAACACAAGAGATTCAAAGAACCCCTGCAAGAAAACAAATGAGAAGATCAACTCCTAGGCACATAATAATTTGCCTGAACAAAGTAGGTATAAAAGAAAAAGTCCTAAAAGCACAAGAGGAAAAGGTCAGACTACCTACCAGAGAAGACCAATCAGAATAGCAGCAGATTTATCTACAGAAATACTTCAGGCTAGGAGAGCTTGAAGCCCAATATTCAAAGTTCTCAAAGATAAACAATTTCAACCAAGAATAACCTACCCAGTCAAGCTAAGCTTCATCAGTGAGGGAGAATTAAAATCTTTCCGAGACATCCAATCCCTAAGAACTTACGCTGCCTCCAGGCCACCCCTATAAGAAACTCTTAAGAAAAAGTATTAAACACAGAAGAAAAGGGAAAAAGGAAACAATGTTCTTCACAAGAGTACAGGAAAAAGATTGAAAACACACATGAACCAACCCAAAAAACCAAAAGAAAGACAACAAACAAACAAGTACAACAACAACTCTATAAGAACCCCATGACACAGATAAACCCTCACATTTCAATAATTAGCCTGAATGTGAATGGACTAAATGCACCACTGAAAAGACATAGAATGGCAAAATGGATCAAATATCATGAGGCAACAATAAATTATCTGCAAGAGATTCATCTCACCAGAAAGGACACTCACAGACTCAAAGTAAGAGGATGGGAAACAAAATTTCGGGTGAATGGAACACAAAAGAAAGCTGGAGTTGCAATCTTAATCTCAGACAAAATACCCTTTAAGCTATCAAAAATTTAAAAAGATGAAGAAGGTCACTATATAATGATAAAAGTTTCAATCTATCAACAAGAAATATCCATCCTAAACATATATGCACCTAACATAGGAGCACCAACATTCGTAAAGCAGCTGCCAGGCAAACTTAAAAAAGAGATTGGCTCTAACACTATCATAGCTGGGTACTTTAATACCCCACTCACAACCCTAGACAGATCATCAAGATAAAAACATCAAAGAGATTCAGAACCTCAATGAGACTCTTGAACAAATGGACTTAATTGATACCTACAGAACACTTCACCCAGCGACCACAGAATATGCATTCTACTCATCATCACATAGAACGTACTTCAAGATCAACCGAATCTTTGGCCATAAGTCATACATAAACAAATTTCATAAGATTGAAATCTTGCCATGCACCTTCTCAGACCACAGTGGAATAAAAATAAATATCAACACCAACGAAGTTCCCCAAAAACCCACAAAGACATGGACACTAAACTGTACCATTCTAAGCAACTCCTGGGTCAATGATGAAATCAAAATAGAGATTAAAAGGTACCTGGAAACAAATGAAAATGAAGAAGCATCTTACCAAAACCTCTGGGATGCCATGAAAACAGTAGTAAGAGGGGAATTCATATCTTTACAAACACACATGAAGAAAATGAAAAGATCACAAGTTAACAGCCTAACAAGTCACCTAAGGAAGCTGGAAATGCAAGACCACCAAAGCCCTAACTTCAGCAGAAGAATCTAGATCACCAAAATAAAAGCCCAAATCCAGGACATAGAAGACAAAAAGATAATACAAAAAAACCAACAAAACAAAAAGCTGGTTCTTTGAAAGGATAAATAAGATAGATGGTAGCCAGACTGACCAAGATAAAGAGAGAGAGCACCCAAATAAATTCAATCAGAAACACAAAAGATGAAGTCACAATTGACCCTGAAGAAATACAAAAGATCATCAGAGACTACTGTGTACAATTATATGGAAGCAAACTTGAAAACCTAAAGGAAATGGAGGACTTTCTGACATCACACAACCTCCCTAGTTTGAAACAAGAAAAAACTGAGACCATAATAGACCAATAACAATCAAGGATATTGATTATGCCATAAGAAAACTACCTACAAAAAAGTCCTGGACCAGATGGCTTTCCAGCAGAATTCTACAAAACATATAAGGAGGAATTGATACCAATACTATTGAAAGTATTCCAGATGATTGAGAAAGATGGAACTCTCCCCCAAATCATTTTATGAAGCTAATATCACATTGATACCCAAGCCAGGTAAAGACCCAAATAAGAAAGAGAACTACAGGCTAATATCTTTGATGAACATAGATGCTAAAATTCTCAACAAGATCCTAGCAAACCAGATTCAACAAAACATCTAAAAAATCATCCATCATGACCAAGTAGGCTTCATTCCCAGGATGCAAGGTTGGTTCAACATACACAAGACCATAAATGTAATTAAACACATCAATAGACATAAAAACAAAAGCCACATGATTATATCATTAGGTGCAGAAAAAGCTTTTGATAAAATCCAGCAACGCTTCTTGATAAAAACCCTCAAACATCTAGGCATAGGTGGAACATACCTTAAAATAGTAAAAGCCATCTATGAGAAACCCACAACCAGTATACTCCTAAACAGACAAAAAATGGAACCATTTCCCCTGACAACTGGAACAAGACAAGGATGCCCATTCTCACCCCTCCTGTTCAACATAGTTTTGAAAGTCCTAGCTAGAGCAATCAGAGAAGAGAAGGTGATCAGGGGTATCCAAATAGGAAAAGAAGAAGTCAAGCTATCTCTCTTTGCAGATGACATGATTGTATACCTTGAAAACCCAAGAGAATTTGCCAAAAACCTCCTTGCTATGATAAAGGACTTCAGCAAAGTCTCAGGGTATAAAATAAATGTACAAAAGACAATCACATTTCTATACACCAATAATAAACAAACAGAAACCCAAATAAAAAGCACAATTCCATCTACAATAGCCACAAAAAATGAAATACCTTGACATCTTCCTAACCAGAGACGTAAAAGACCTTTACAATGAAAACTACAAAACACTGCTCGTGAAATCAAAGATTACACAAACAAGTGGAAAAAATATTCTATGCTCATGGATTGGAAGAATCAACATTGTCCATTTTACCTAAGGCAGTCTACAGATTTAATGCAATACCCATCAAATTACCAGCAACATTCTTCTCAGACCTAGAAAAAACAATACAGGAATTCACATGGGAACATAAATGACCAAGAATAGCCAAAACAATCCTCAGAAAAAAAAAAGCAGGAGGTATTACACTCCCAGACTTTATATTATAAAACTACAATAATCAAAACAGCCTGGTATTGGTACAAGTACAGGCATATAGGCCAATGGAATAGAATTGAGATTCCAAAAGCAAAACCTCAATTTCTCAACCAACTCATCTTCAACAACGCCTCCACCACCCACCACTGGGGAGAGGAGAACCTGTTCAGTAAATGGTGCTGGGAAAACTGGCTGACCACATGCAAAAGATTCAAACAGGATCCCTACCTATCCCCATACACAAAAATTAACTCTAAATGGATCACAGACCTAAATGTAAAACCTCTAACTGTAAGAACCTTAGAAAATGCAGGAGACACTCTTATGGAAGTTGGAACTAGCAACCAATTCCTGATCAAAACCTGAAGTGCCCAGACCATAACCAGTAAGATAGACAAGTGGGACCTAATTAAACTGACAAGCTTTTGCAAAGTCAAAGAGAGCAGGGAGACAGCCCACAGACTGGGAAAAAATATTTGCCAATTCCATGTCTGACAAAGGCCTTAACATCAAGGATCTACAAGGAACTCAAATGTGCTGAAAAGAAAAAAACAAGCAGCCCCATTACAAAGTAGACTAAAGATATGAATAGACACATCTCAAAAGAAGACATACGAGCAGCCAACAGACACATGAAAAAATTTTCAGCCTCACTAGTCATCAAGGAGATGCAAACTAAAACTACACTGAGATACCACCTAACTCCAGTCAGAATGGCCATCATCAAAAACTCAAAAATAACAGATGCTGGAGAGGATGTGGCGAAAAGGGAACACTTTCTACACTGCTGGTGGGAGTGCAAACTAGTTCACCCTCTGTGGAAATCAGTGTGGCGATTCCTAAAAGTTCTAAAAATCGACCTTCCATATGACCCCACGATCCCCCTACTGGGAATATACCCAGAAGAACTCAGGTCACTCTGTTAAAAAGATACTTGCACACGTATGTTTATCACAGCATTGTTCACAATAGCAAGAACATGGAACCAACCGTGCTGCCTATCAAAAGAGGACTGGATAAAAAAAACGTGGTACATATACACAATGGAATACTACGCAGCCATAAAGAACAAAATCATGAACTTCACAGCATTAGTAATAGTAATTTAATCACTATTAATTAAATAGTAATTCTTCAGAGAGGATTTTCTTCAACATCTTATTAATGTTAACATCACTATCACATAGCAGTTTTGGTATCT
>CAUYQG010020254.1:0-37622 GCA_963574415.1 Tarsius wallacei | reverse complement strand
CTGACATCACTTATGCTTACCTGCCCCTTCATGATGACATGAAGGAGGCCACCACCCAATCACCTTAACCACTTCTACCTCTCTCTCTTCCTCCTCCTTCCCTCTTTCTCTTAAAATAAGACCACAAACTTTGCCATGCTGAGTGACCCTTCCTTTCTTTTTTATTTTTTATTTATTTATTTTTTGAGTTGGAGTCTCACTCTGTCACCCAGACTGGAGTGCAGTGGCCGCTCCCGGTCACCGCAGCCTCGACCTGCTGGGCTCCAGAGATCCTTCTGCCTCAGCCTTCCAAGTAGCTGGAACTACAGACGTATGCCACCACGCCCGGCTAATTTTTGATTTATTGTAGAGATGAGGGAAGGAGGAGGAAGAGAGAGAGGTAGAAGTGGTTAAGGTGATTGGGTGGTGGCCTCCTTCATGTCATCATGAAGGGGCAGGTAAGCATAAGTGATGTCAGGTGATGGACAGCTGGCAGATGGGTGGGTCAGTCACATGACTGTTGCCATGTTGATGGTATCTGTATTGTGAAAGTTACATTAGGTTAACTTGTTTACAAAACACGCTGGGGAGGGGATTGTAAAGCAGTTATCTGCAGCTACCTGAGAAACTGGTTCTGTCTTTGATTAAATTAAAGTGAACTGCTAGAAAAATATGACAAGGCTAAGCAATGTTAAAATGACTGCACTTCGGCTATATTAACTTCATCTTAGTCCCTTCATAGACATGTGCTATTACACACCTAATTGACCACAGTATAGTGTAAACATTTGTATGTACTGGGAAACAAAAAAATTTTGTGACTCATACTTTATTACAATATTTGCTTTACAGTGGTGATCTGGAACCAAACCCACAGTACCTCCAAGGTCTGCCTGTATTTGTTTAGAGGAGTTAGGGTGGAATGGTAATGAAATTGTGTTTATGAACAAAACAGATAAGATACCAATATCAAGTTCTGACCCATTTTGAAAATCCCCTTCTCATAAATCCCTAATTTAGATTTAAAGATGTAAAAGATCAAGTACTGAGTTAGGGTTAGCACTTCTAACTCTGGGAGATTAACGCTTAGATTTTGTAAAATCTAAGCATTTGTAAATAGTTTAATTTGGACGTTTTGTTTGGAGAAATGAGAGGGCTGTTACCTATTCTGAAGGTTGTCTGTAAACCTGGATTCCCACTCATATCTTTATCTTTGTTTTTAATTAATGGTGCTTTTGGGCTGTTACCTATTCTGAAGGTTGTCTGTAAACCTGGATTCCCACTCATATCTTTATGTATCTTTGTTTTTAATTAATGGTGCTTTCCGAACTTAATTATATAGATAGGTGTGTCTTTTATGGTTAAAATAATTCATGAATTACAGGATTAGGGTGAGGTAGGAGGATAAGTTTTCTTTTCTGAAGAGATAATTTATCTTGTGCATTCTAATATATACCTGATATTCATTTATTACCATCAGTTCTTTACTGTTTTAAATACCCATGTATATACTGAAGACTTTAAAAGAAGGAATATTTTGCTGCTGAAGAAATACAGATTATTTGAAATTTTTAAAGATAATTTTACATTCTTAACACAAACACATCAGGAAAGTATAGTATTTCACTATGTTCATTGCATAGTTTTTGTTTTGTTTTTGAGTTGTCTCATCAAAGAAACTCTTGATAAGATATTCCAGATCTCTACAGAGGGGAGAGAATTATAACTCTTGAATATGTTGTTCAAAATTACCTTTAGAACTGTGAGCCTGGAAAAGTGAGTTGCTACAAAGGTAAACAGTATACAGCTTATGATTGAGTGGATTGACAAACTGGTAAAAAAAGAATGACACATTTCTAATTAGCCAACAGTGCCTTTAGTTGGAAATTGTTAGATACTGTTATGTAAATGTGTGTTAATTAAGCAAGAAAATTGAAGTGTTACAAATCTGCAAAAGAGAGGTTATTTTTGTGTATTCTTGTTTTGTAGTTACCGTGAAAGGACTGTTGGTGGAATATTTGTTTGATTATTAAGTTTCTAGCAATTTTTAGCTGCCCGATTCCTTGACAGTGAGGTTTGTTTGTTTTGTTTTGTTTGAGTTGGAGTCTCACTCTGTTACCCAGGCTGGAGTGCAGTGGCATGATGATGGCCACCGCAACCTCGACCTGCTGGGCTCAGGTGATCTTTCTGCCTCAGCCTTACAAGTAGCTGGAACTACAGGCACATGCCACCACGCCCAGCTAACTTTTTGATTTATTGTAGAGATGAGGTCTCGCCAAGTTGCCCAGGCTGGTCTTAAACCTGTGGGCTCAGGCAGTCCTCTCACCTTGGCTTCCCAAAGTGCTGGGATTATAGGCATGAGCCACAGGGCCCGGCTGAATTTTTATTTTTAATTGATGTGTTTTTAGCACATGATTTAACTGTAGCCAGTGAGGGGTAGTGGAACTAGGAACCAAAAATAGCCAGTCATCACAGCTATTTTAACAAGTACTCTTTCAGAGTAGATTGTTGATCTCTATTTCAAGGGTAAGGAGAAATACTGTTTTATCGGTATTTACTCAGCCTTGGATTTTGACTGTGTTAAGAGATTGCTAGACTAAATGGACGAGTCCTGTAATCTAGTGTTCTCTACTTTCTTCTTGAGTCATAGTCTTCAACTTGTCTCTGGGATTGACTGCTATCTGAGTAAGTAGCTCAGGGTGTTTTGACATGTTCAGTAACTCTACAGGAGGCTGAAAATTTTTAAGATTTCTGCTACCACTGTTTGAATTGTGACTGTGGATTGTGAATGGGGTACCTTTATTTATTCTCGTTTTTGCTGATTATAATGAAGTAAGTATGCAGGCTTGACTCAAGTCTTTAACATTTACAGGGATGAATTAGTACTGTTTCCCCCATGAAAATTCACTTTCCTGTTGTAAATACTGTAAAGATTTCTGCTTTATTGGGAATACAGCTGAAGAATGGAATTTCATGCCTTTCATGTGGAATTGTAAATGCGATCCATAGTGCTGCATTATACATGACACCTTTGATACAAGAATAGAAACATCCCTAGAAGAAAAGATGGAATAGTCAGTCCTCTCTAATCACAAGCTACAGCTACCACAGTTTATTCACTTGCAAATTCCAAAGTTTAAATTGTTGAAACTTGATATTTCTTAAGGAAAAAGTCCTCTGAATGTAACATCAAATGCAAAATCCTAGTCTTTTATTAAAGATCTTCAGATACTGAAGAAACTTGAAAAAAATTCAGTTACTTAATTTGCTTTAGCAAAACAAAGCAAAAAGCACGCATGATGACTGGCTAAAAGTTACTTTAGATTGGTTAATCTTTATATCATCTGGTTCAGAATCCCCACAGGGCCTATCATATTAAGCAAGGAACTTTATATTTTTTAAAATATTAACCCCAAACTCATTTTTTATACTATTTGCCACTGATGTAGGCTACAACTTAAGAAGGACCAACAATCAGAATAGAGTTTACAGTGATTTATAGGGACATATGCCAGCCCCTTTCTCAGATATTAGCAAGTCCAGAAAAAAAAAGCAACTCTATTCTTTTAATGGAGCAGATGCCCTGACTTTTACCCTTTACAATCAACTCTCAAAACTATTTTGTTTGCTGTAACCATGACACCCATTTTATATTTTTATTGTGAACAGAACCCTAAAAAGATTTCCTTTGAGTGGCCCTTAGTTTCCCACATTTATTTTAACAGAGTTGATTTGAAGTTATCTGTAATTGTGTAAGGGTGGATGTTGGACTCTTCCTTTTATTTGAGAGTATGGGTGTTTTGTATGACAGTGCAATTAGTGTAGAATATATATGTGGTGCTGATAGGCTTCTGTTCTGGATTTTAAAGTGCTTCATAGGTTGTAGTCTGCCAGACCAAACTTGATTCTAAGCTCTCTGTTTATAATATTGCCCAATTATCAAAGCTGGGATATATTATCACTGCCAGTTGCTTTTGGTGTCAATTTGTCTTGGCTCAGCTATGGTTCTATTTGTACTTTAATGTAGTGAATACATTGGATTGGGTTGTTAGTTTAATAAGCTCTCTGGAGAACGCTTTCATGATGATGCATGTTGAGTTATGCCAGGTAGCCTTAAAGTTATTTGTGTATTTGCCAAAACCTACAGAAATTAATTCACTGGAAAATTTTAAATGAGTAAACTCTCAACCTAAAGATGTTGTGAAGATTCTTTTATTTGACAATCATCTAGGACATTTGTAAACATGGGATGTTAATTCATGAGTCCCAGCCAAATTTCTTTAGAGGTTTTAATTTGACAATTTCTCCCTTGTAATTTTGCAGATGAATTATTTTCTGTCCTCTAAAACAGGTATTTTGGTATTTAAGCCATTATTGACTCTTACGATTTCTGCAGCTCACTATTTTGTAGGAACTTGGTGATCCTGGACATATATTGAGTTAGGGGTTAAAGAAAATATCAGAAATTGGAATTAACTGTACTGTTAATGTTTACATGAAGGGGGATATTTACAGTGTGTTCAGCTGGTTTAGAAAGATACACTAATTTTCTCCTATGCCCTCCCCAAACTGTTGCATCACAATTTCTAGAGTCAGGGCCTGGGAATCTATATTTTTAAAGTGATCCCCAGAACTTTCTGGATGCTGGGAATGTTACAATATTTTGACCTTATGGTCCAAATGGGGAGTTTTTAAAACAATTATCAGTAGCTACTTCTGAGAATGTTAAGAGACTATGATAGAACTAGGCAGTGTCAAAATGACTGCGCTTTAGCTTAAGATTATTCCATTCAATAATTCCATTTTGGCATTACCCTTTCAATTCTGATATTTTCATTTTTTTAATGTTATGCCTCAATAAAAATATTTTACAAAAATGCGCATTACTTAAACAATTTCAGCAGTCATTTGATGAGCGTTATTAAATGGTCACTGTCCACATAGGACCCAGGAGTAGGTAACAATGTGTTTCTTGATCCTTGGAACCATAAACTGGTGTTTATAGTTTATGAAGCTTTTTGTGCAGATGATTCTTTGTGTGTTGCTTCTGGCAAATTTTACTCTTCCCCCCTTTTTTTCCTGCTGAAGAAACTGAGGGTCATTTATCCAAAATTTCTCAGCAAGTAGGGAGTAGTTGCTGGACTTAAACTGAGTCTTTTATAAAAGCCTATACTTTTTCAGATATAAGAATTATATCTGCTTCAATTAACAACAACAGTAACAAAAAACCTTACATGGGGGCAGAAGTTACAGCATTTTTTGGTGTTACAAAAGCCAGTGCCCAGAGGATCCTTGAGGATGGTGGGTTCTGTGATAGGCTTGCATGTAGGCTCATGGTCTCTTTATGTTGCCAATTTTCATGTCACAGTTGCCAATCTGAGCCTGTGTAATTTGAGTATGCTAAGCTTTTTCTGGTGAATTTGACATTGGTAGAAAAAATTTCAGTTGAAATATCCTGTTCTCTGGTCTAACTTGTGACTCTCCAATTCTTGCCTCGTTTTCAAATTCTTGCGTTTCCAAGTGATGGCAGCCAGTGATGAATTTTCTTCTTCCTGGTTACAACATTCAGCATTTATTACCATATTCTTTGGCACTTGACTACTTTCCATCAAGCTATTTATTGCTGTCATGAATTGTTTTTTATTTATGTACATAAATATTGTCTTATTAACAAGATTATAAGCTCTCTGTGATGGCACATAGTAGGTATTTGCTAAGGTTTCTTTGATGTTAACAATGCACTTACTTGGCTTTTCCTCCCTTTTAAAATTTTCCCTAGTGCCATCTTATACTCACTAAAGTTTATAGTTATTCCCCTACATACAAACCTTGAAGTTACAAACTAAGGATGCACACCTGCATTATTTTAAGTGTGTTACTTCTCTCCACCAGTTGTCAGTATAGTTGGTTAAATATATACAATACTATAAAGCTGATCTGGTTAGTTTGGTACTTAGGCTATCTTCGTTGGACTTAAATTGGATTTACAGTTGCACTCTTGGAATGGTACTCGTTGGTATGTTGGGGACTTCATGTACTGCCATTTATGACCTTGGTATAGGAAAGAGTGGGCTAACGGTGCACTTCTTTGGTGGGATCTCCAAATCTCTAAAGCCATGAGACTCAGTGGCTTAAATTCTAATAACAGGTCTCAGAGATCTTTCATCTTTCCTTCCTTTTCAGTGAGTAACTTCAGTGATATTGAAGTCATAGGTGATATACACTATGCCAGTTACCAGGGAGCCTTTTCAAAATCAGTGTGTAATATTTGTCTATGTGTTCTGTTCACTTATGATCATCACCACTGCCCCTCCCAGGACATATCAAGAACCACTGACCTTTATATTTGTATAGTAGCTTCTTATTTCAGAAGGTAGGGCATGTCAGCTGTTGGGATATGTATTGATGTCGACTTTAGAATATGTCGATGGTCCTGATTCTGCAGAATGAAATTACCTTATTTTCAGGTCATCACCTACTTATTAACTAAATCTTATGCATGCTCTTGAATTAATGCCTATGCATCCAATCTCTGGGCCCAACAGGTTTCCATAAAGACCCTCTTCACATCATACTTCTTATGACTAGATATTTTTCTTTAGTCATCAGTGCTTTCCTTATATATTTAAATGATCCTTATTTCTTCTGACAAGCAGTTTGTTGTTTCTTAGGAAGTTCCCCCCTTTAAATAAGGGTAGTTTTTCAATAAATTCAAAGGTAGGTTGACCACTGAGACCAGCATAAGAGGGAGTACTGCTGCTTATTGCTCTGTGGAAGAACTCATCTTCCCAAACTTATAGTTAATTTCCTCTCACCTAGATCTGAATTCTTATTAAAATTTTATTCTTTAACTTGTTAAAATTATGTGAGACTTGACTTTTTTATTAAAAGTATGCTATAGTATAGAAAGGCTATGGATCTTTATTGACTGAATTGGTGATCTAAATTAGGTCCTTAGAATTAACTCACCTCTGCCACCATCTTTCCTTCCATTCTTCCTTGTGTATATTTTTAGGTTGACCTTTTCCCTTGTAGGTTTCTCTTTACTCAAGATAGCAACCATGGGCATGTACACGATATGTCCTGACTCATGTGCCTGCCTTTCTGTTTCTAGGTGGGCCATGCACAGACACAGCTCATGTCTCGTTAATCACACCAACCAAAAGATCCTGTGGTACAGGTATGTACATTATTCTTATGTGAATTCATCCCTATCTGAATTCTTCGCAGAAGTTAGCAACTGGTTCTAACTTGGTGTGCTTCCCAGGTACTCTGATTTCTTCCATCAATTGTGAAGTGATATATTATGTGCTTAGTATTCGAAGTGGCGTGTGAGAAGAGGTCAGAGTGATGGTCTTGGGGGTCAGATTGACTGAGTTGATGCTGGCAGCTAGATCCAAGAGGGTGGACTACAAAACTGACAAATTTACATACATCTTAATATCTGAAGAATGTTATTAAGACATGAAACACAGAAAATGTAGATCATTGTATAGTTTGTAGTATCTGACTAATTTGTCTACGTCTTGGTTTTGCTTAAAAAACATTGTTTGCATGATAGAATCTGGAGGAGGAAAGAAGTTTGAGTATAGAAAATTAGTGTTTTAACTTGACTATTATAGTATCCTAGTAGTTTTGGAAAATTACTTTCTCTCATTCATCCTAAAGCCATGGATATGCTGAAATTATTATTTTAAGATGCACGAGTCCCAAAAACGTCTTTGTTTCTGTGACATTTTTATTAAGCATGAAGTCATGAATCTTATAGCTCTCTAAAGAGAACTCAGCATGTCCATTGTTCCCTTAGCCTATAGCTTAATTTATTTTAAAACAATATTTGCCTTTTCTAATAATGCTGCCTGCCATTTAAAATATCTCAAGGATTATATTTAGAAGAGTCACAATAATTATATTGTTTTTCTAAAGGTCATAGTCAAGAATATTTTTCATAACTTAAAAAGTCCTTGTAACTCCCCAACAGAAATAGCACAGATATTTTCATGTACAAATTTACTCTGAAACCTAAGCTTCTTTAAATACTCATAGCTTGATGTTGAACCTCAAACAGGCCCATCTTTGCGTAGTTTCAAAGTAGCATCCAGGCACTAAGCTATAAGGAACTTGATTTTACTCTCCTCCAGTGACCAGCTATGAGGCAGGGATGTGTGACATAGTCCTGGCATGCTCTTATCCCTCCTGTGTCCAATCCCCAAGCTCCAATAGGTAGAGTGGATTTCTCTGCTTCATTGAGGCAGAAAAGAGCTGTGCCCTGGAGTGAGTCAGACTGTTCTGATTAGCAAGCGGGAAGTTAGAGAGCTAGCTGTCTGTCCACTCTACCCAGAAACTTGAAACCATATTCAGAGCCCTTTGATTTGAGGTCCAACGCTTCAGATGCACAGTATACATTAGTCTTTCTTCTTTCCTTCCAATCTCAGCTCTCAGGGCAGGATTTACTGTTAGCACTTCCACCATATTCAGGCAGCAGGTCAAAGAGCCTTTATGTCTAGGTTCTTCAAAAGTTGGATTCATGCCTCTATCATGTGCTCTGTGATTCTTCTCCTATGAGGAGCTTTCCCAAGGATCTCACAGACAGACCACACATGGGCCTTCAGACATAGATGGTCAGTAAATAATTGTTACAGTGGTGTCATTTCTTAGGAGCCGTAGAGTGAGACCCTAAGTAAGATATTACCAACCCCTTCCCACCCAATCTGTCCATACAAAGTTGGACCAAAAACAGCCTTGAACTTAATAATGTGTGTTAGCAAAAGGTTACTTAGAATAGGTCAGTGCTCATACACAAAAATCAACTCTAAAAGAATCGAAGACCTAAATGTAAAACCCCAAACTATAGGAACCTTAGAAAATGCAGGAGAAACCCTTATGGAAATTGGAACTGGCAACCAATTCCTGATCAAAACCCCAAGTGCCAATGCCATAAGAGATAAGATAGACAAGTGGAACCTCATCAAACTGAAAAGCTTCTGCAAAGCCATAGAAACCTTCAAGAGAGCAGTGAGACAGACCACAGAATGGGTAGAAATATCTGCCAACTGTATATCTGGCAAAAGCCTAACATCTAGAATCTACTAGGAACTCAAACATGCTGAAAGGAAAAAAAAAAGCCGTATTAAAAAGTGGGCAAAAGATATGAATAGACACTTCTCAACAGAAGATGTATGAGTAGTCAACAGATACATGAAAAAATGCTAGCCTCACTAATCATCAAAGAAATGCAAATTAAAACCATACTGAGGCCTGGTGCTATGGCTCAAGCCTGTAATCCCAGCACTTTGGGAGACTGAGGGAGAGGATTTCCTGAGCCCTTGGATTTGTGATCAGCCTGGGCAATATGGTGAGACCTCGTCTCTACAATAATCAAAAAAATTAGCCAGGTGTGGTAGTGCATGCCTGTAGTAGTTCCAGCTATTTGAAGGCTGAGGCAGAAGGATCGCTGGAGCCCAGCAGGTGGACGCTGGTGTGGCCGTGAGCATGCTACTGCACTCCAGCCTGGGTGATGAAGTAAGAATCCAATTCCCCCCCCCAAAAAACCACACTGAGCTACCACCTAACTCCAGTCAGGATGGCCACCATCAATAACTCAAAAAACAACAGATGCTGGAGAGGATGGAGGAAAAGGGAGCACTTCTACACTGTTGGTGGGAGTGTAAACTAGTACAGCCTCTGTGGAAAACAGTTTGGCAATTCCTAAAATATCTAAAAATCGACATTCCATATTACTCGACAATCTCTCTTCTGGGAATATACCCAGAGGGACTCAAATCATTCTATAAAAAAAGATACCTGCACACTCATGTGTATTGCAGCATTATTCACAATAGCAGAAACATGGAACCAGCCATGCTGCCCATTGAAAGGGGACTGGATTTTTAAAATGTAGTACATATATGTGATGGAATATTACGCATCCATAAAGAAGGACAAAATTATGAACTTTGCAACAACTTGAATGGATGTAGAGTCTATAATATTCAGTGATCCATCACAGAAACAAAGAACTGAGTACCACATGTTCTCACTCATAAGTGGACCATGAACGATTATCATAATACTAGAAGAAAGGGATTAACAGTAGTGGGAAATTGCTGGGGGAGGGGCATACCTCATCAACAAGGATACCCGCATACTGACCCTTTGTATACCTAACCCTGAATTGTACCCCACATCTTTAAAAAAATAATTTAAAAATATTTTAAAAAATATGTTAGTGGTCTCTGACGAAGGACACGCAATGTACAGTCTGAGGTATGGGGAGAAAATAGCAAAAATTCTTTATCTCAACCTTATAAAATTTCTATTTTGCAAATTTTATTATGCATATTAGTTTATACATATAGTTTATAAACACCAAATATATAATTTTTTTTAAAGTCAGAGTCTTACCCTGTTGCCCAGCTGGAGTGCAATGGCACACCGTAGCCTCAACCTGCTGGGCTCAGGTGATCCTTCCTCTTCAGTCTTCCAAGTAGCTGCAACTACAGGCATACACTACCACACCCAGCTAATTTTTTGATTTATTGTAGAAATGAGAGGTCTCTCCAAATTGTCCAGGCTGGCTCGAACCTGTGGTCTTAGGCAACCCTCTTGTCTCCACCTCCCAAAGTGCTGGGATTACAGACATGAGCCACTGCGCCTGGCAATAATATATACATATTAAAGGTACCTGACCAAATATTTTATACAGGAGTACACATTGAAAAAAGATTAGTTGCCTCTTCTTCAGTACACAGGTTGTTTTCTTTTTAGTACTTTGAAAATTAGATCTAAAGATTAGCATTAGACCCATTATGTGGTTTAGTAGGTAAAGACTTGAGTGGTTGATTAATTGGTCATGATTTATATTACAGGTGACTATTATTTTGGTCAGGTAAAGGATGTTGTTGTAATTTAGAGGTAGATAGCAGTATAGAGTGGTTGGTCTGCAACTATCTAAATGAGAAAAGTAACTCTTCTTAAGAAATTGCTTTGTGATACCTATGAGTCTAAGAAGCAGATTGCAAAAAGTAGGTGTAATAACAAATGAAAGATCAGTTTAGTCTTTGTAAGCTGGTTGGGAGAGACTTCTCTTTAGCCACACAGGACTATTAACAGTTAAACTCGGTATAAACTTTAGATTAAAAAAAAAGAAAGCAGTACCATTATCATTTTTGTATTTAAACAGAGAAAAATTAAGTGACAGATATGTGATTATCCCCATTCCACCTCATCATCCCCACAGGCTGTAGAGTTCTGGGGTCCACAATCAACAGAGTAGAAGAGTACTGCCAACGTCCATATTGCTTTTGGTTAGACTGTGAGAGTTAAAACATATCACACCTTCAGATTACTAGACAGAGTTTGCATTTCTTCAAAGAGCTTAGAATGCTTACCACATGCCCCTCTGTTAATTATTACACCATTCATGCCCAAAACGAGTATATTGTGAAGTTTGAAAGAGTTCACTTTCTGTGGCAACAACGAGCAGGAGATTCCCTTTTGTTCTTCATCTTTTCTAACCATCAAGTCATGCCTTAAGCTAAACTCTGTAATCTGGGCTATGGTATCTCCTTTAGATAATTTTATTTGGAAGTTATTTGAATATTTAGGTGGCTTTCTTATGAGGCTATGCTCTTAATGTTTAAAGTACCTTGTATGAAGGGAAGGAAGTTTGTTGTCTTTTTTTTTTAGGATTTCCTGTTTAAGGACATCCTTTGTGACCTTTTAATATAAGACTTGTTTGCAGAATGATAGCAAAAGAAATACTTATATTCCTTTTATTGCAGTTTTCCATGAATGAACCGTAACATTTAAGCTGTAACGGACAGGAAGAACCATGGCTACTCTTTAATCTACTTGGAGAAAAAAATCTCTCTCCAGCAGGATCCTTGAACAATGACTAGCCTTGGAACTCTGCTCCTCTAGGCCAGCTCCTCTGGTGGGGTGTGGGATTGGCGTCATCCAAGTGGGACATTGACTAGCTCTTAACCTGAGGTTGACTATGTCAAATGGACAGACTTTTTAGCATATGAAAAAGGGAACTGCTTCCTCCCTAGATGCCCACTCTTACAAGCCTTAATTTTATCTTTCCATTTTATAGCCTTTTTATCTCAAGTTAAAATAAGAAAAAATTCACAGACAAGTTTACAGACTTGACAATGTTGTCAGCAGAATTTTGCTCCATTATATCTACATTCACATTTACTTTTCTTTCAGCAAATATGTTGAGTAGATAGTATTCTCTCTGATAGACTTGAAAAACGATGTTTAAAAAAATGCTGTGTGTATGTTTAAAATGTGATTATAATTAGTAGAGTATCAAATAAAATAGCCATTCGTGGGACCATATGGGAGCTCTAGTATTATCTGAGATTAAAGCAGATTGAACTAGAAACTGTCCCATTAAACATCAAGGCAGTTTTTCCAAAAAGTGTCATCTTTCCACTCTATAAGAAGCATGTTAATTCAGCTTAACTATGTATAGTATATCCTTTGCCTGCTTCTCCTCCCTCTCTTCCTCCCAGAAAGTATGTATTTATCCTTTTGGGTCACCTGTCTTACTTTCAGTGTGATAAAAAGTGACTTGAACTAGAATAGCCTTGTATTGTTCATTATTCTTACCCCCTCTCCTCAAAAAATCTACTTCTTTTGGGCAACCTGTTTGTGATATTATTGTCTCTTTTTGCAAAGGTAAGAGAAACCCTCTTTTATCTGGGAGTTAGGAGATTGATGTGCTGAACTCTTTCACCTCAGTTTCCAGAAGTTAGTTAAAGGGAAGTGTTTCCTTGCTGTTATGTTACCAAGAAGTTTATATAAGGTGTTACGTCAGAGGTGGCCCTGTGACTCTTGGAAATGCCTACAGGTGTGTGTTTTATCTCCTGGTAGGGTCAATATTTATAGAAACATTTCAGCCAGTACGTTTAATCCTAGTGAACTGAGTCAGTGACTGCAAACTGTATTGGTCAATATTATTGTAGCTGACTTTTCTAAGGAAGACTTAACATCCTCCTCTGCTCTGTGGAGTTTTAGAGGAAGGTGGGCTTTGTACGTGAGTTCATCTGTATAATTCTCATCTTTTTTTCTCTCTCTTGGTGGTCCATCAGGTATAGCTCTTATCTCAGGTCTGCATGATCAGCATTTGAGGCAGAAAATTGGAAATTTGACCTACTTATGTAATATGCAAGTACCCGCTAGGAGAATATTAGGGAAGATATAAACCTTTCATTTTTATTAGCATTTAACGTAACCATTGAAGAAAGATCAAAACAGTAAATCTGTCATGGCAAGGAAAAAGTATTAAAAAAAATGTTTTACCTTGTGCGCTCATGATCTTGGGTCCTGAAGGCGTTCATTTGAATCCTGGGCAGGGGACAAAATGAATATCAGATATTTGCCAAGATTGCAAAAGTTTCTCTAATCGAAAGGGTGCCATCTTGTTATGTTTTGCTACAGAAAAAAAAGCAGTTCTCACCAGAGTTTATAATGGGCATGTCATAGTGACTGTTTACTGACAGTATGTGAGTTTTAGCCATTGATTGGGTGACTAGAAAAGGGAAATAATCTGTTAGCTGCTTCCCACACCCTTTGTAAAAACTTAATCAGCCTTCTTCAATAGTTGTTTATGTTAAAGAATAAAATAAGGACTATAAGGCACTATATAATTAGATTTGATACTCAGTATGTAAATAATAGCAGGTAGGTTTAAAAATACCTCACACAAAGTATAGGTTTCAGATAAGATCAGGCAAAGCTTACTGTTTTTTAATTGTAACTTTAAATGAGAGTTAGATCCCATTGCCACCAATTGCTCTGTTTGTGCTACAGGCCAGCACAACATGTAGTGTGTATGTTTGTTTAAAGTCAAAAGCTTGTTTCAGAGGCCTTGTTTAGGTTACTCAAGAAAAGCATGGACTCCTGTTCTGAGAAAAAGATGAATATAGGTGAATAAGTGAATATTCATCAAGAGGAGTTTTTGCACTTAAAAAATAAAAATACTCTCTAGTATAAAGGAAAGGAAAGCATGATGTGACTTGCAGCTATTTTGAAGGGTGTGTGTGTGTGTGTGTATGTGTGTATGTGTATGTGTAAGAAGCCTAGGCTTTGGTGGTGAACTTCTCTTGGTTCACATGCTTTGTGCTGATTCAGTTTGCCTAGATCCACAAATGTAGTCACTGCTGGGCTTTTTTTTTTTACCTTTATGGTCATTTATTTTATCATAGCTTGCATTCTTACCGAGGAGAAAGAGCCCTGAACTTTTATTAATTAGTGGTTCTATTGCTCCACTGTGGCAAAATGCCTGAGTCAACACTATTTAGAAAGCATATCAAGGGAATTTAATACTCCTTTCCTGCTTTGAGACTTCTGGTTTTTTGTGTGGGGGGGGCGAGTGGGTCTGGGAAGTACCTTTCAGATGCTGCTCCATATAGCTTGTGTGTTCCTATTAGAGGGCAGATGCCAGAAACGTAGCCTTCCCAAAGAAGTCTTACCAGAAGGCACATGAAAAAACCACCACAAAGCTGTATTGTAAATCATCTAAGCCTTGCAATGATACTTCCCATTAAGGAGACTTTTTTTTTTTTTTTTGCCCTACTCAGTTCCTGGCTGTACTAATAGAACAGCGCATCAAGCAAGGCTGTAAATAAAAGTTATTACCTAATAGGTGGGTGCCGAAGTGGAACGGACGGAGCTGAGGCATGGAGGCCTTATTACTGCTCATCAGCAATTATAAACAGGATAAAGTGTCTGGGACTTGCGCTGATGCAGCGAGGGCTAATAGAGCTAGGGATGACACTGGGCCATGATAGGATGATGTATGCTGATGAGTTTTTACTGCCTCATCTTGCTGCTTGCTTCCAACACAAGTTGTGTTATCCATTTTCCTGCTTGCTCCTCTATCTGAAGCGACTGTCCTCATTGCCTCTCCTGCTAACAGGTGGGCTGGCATTTATTCCTCATACCTATGTTTGCTCTAAGTCACTCCCCTCGTGAAAGGTCTTCAGAAATATTTCATAATCATGGTGATTAAAGCTATGATCTTATTGTATTACCTGCTGTCATAGTTATAGATCAAACCCTCAGAAGTGGTTACTTACATGGAATGTAGGACTAGCTGAGTCACTGGTTAGCCAGTCAGTCCAGCACTTTATTCAAAGACCACTGTGACAACTGAGTAATAGTAGATTCTGTAGGATCATGCAAAAGAAGTGATAAACATGCATCTTGCCCCTGGGAGCTTATATCATAAAGAGGTAGACTAAGTACAGAAGCAATTACAGCTAATTTCAGCTTTAGAGAGCAAGAGAAATAACTTACGTCAAAAAGGAAAGATGAGGAGGGTAGATTATGCCAGTCATTAGGAGCAAATGTACTAATGTGGTTTTTTTCTTTTCAAGACTTACCTTCCTAGCAAAATGCTTAGAATTCATTTATTTAGAGCCACTAGAAACGATAAAGGGATGCTGGATTGTGGAGGGAGAGTCTAGCAACAGGACTATGTCTTCTAGTGAATGGAAAACTTCAACTATGCCTTGGCAATGCTATTAAATAGCACGTAAGCATCCCTAGTACTTGGGAAAAATTGAGGTACAGCTTTGTTCAGCGTTGACCACTCAGCCTCACTAAATCACAATAATTAGACCTTTGAGGTAGGAGAAATCTGTAGCAGAGCCACAGAGGAATACTTTTGGAAAGGGCTTTCCAGTTTGATCCAAGAGTTTATGAGCATTCTAGTAGTTTGTTTGTCACTGTGTCTTTAAATGGGTACACCTCTTTATATCTAGTACCTTTAAAACTAACCGATCAGGAGACTTCCTGCTGTTAGAAAAATTGTAGTTTTTCTCTGATGCCTTAAGTTATGCCTAGGTATGCTTTGGGTATGCTTCATTTTAAAGAAGCCTAATAAATGATAATCCCAATATTACATGTCACATGAACTAAGAATTAATGTTATAGGAGAGTCTTTCAGTCTATAAAATGCCTTGCCATTGGGTTAATGTAAATAGGTTTTTCCTTTTGCATATAAAGTAATATTTGACTTACCAAAAAAAAAATCAATTCCTACTTATTTATTCAGAGAGTATTTTGTGGCCAATGGCCAGTGGAATGGAGAAAGAGAGATAAATCTGAGAAAGATGTTTTAAAAGAATAATTGGCAGGATTTGATAACTGGCTGGAGTTGGCTGAAGAAAGAATGCAAAGGATAAAACCCAGAGAACTGAGGGAAGAAGGATCAGACTGATGTCAGGCAAGGAGTGGGAAGAAAAACTGATTGAGACCACTTTCAGTTTCTGATGAGCTAATTTTTTTTTTTTTCTTTTTGAGTTGGATTCTCACTCTGTCACCCAGACTGGAGTGCAGTGGCCGCTGTCGGCCACTGCAGCCTCAACCTGCTGGACTCCGGCGATCCTTCCGCTTCAGCCTTCCAAGTAGCTGGAACCACAGGCGTGCGCTACCATGCCCGGCTAATTTTTGATTTATTGTAAAGATGAGGTCTCGCCAAGTTGCCCAGGCGGGTCTCAAACCTGTGGGCTCAGGCAATCCACTCACCTCAGCCTCCCAAAGTGCAGGATTACAGGCTGAGCCACTGAGCCCGGCTTAATTTTTAGAGTATTATAGTCCTGTCATCAGTCTTGGCAAAATAGTGAGGCATCATCTCTACAAAAAATTTTTAAAAAAATACATAGGCATGGTAGCACACACCTGTAGTCCCAGCTACTTGGGAGACTGAGGTGGAAGGATCCCCTGAGCCCAGGAGGTTGAGGTTGTGATGAGCTGTGATCGTGCCACTGCACTCCAACCTGGGAGACAGAGACCAATCCCAACTCAAAAACAAAAGGAAAAACAGAAAAACTGGACTGTTTTGGAAATCTTCAATCTAGAAGCAATGATTAAAGGGTAAGGGAATGAATGCAGAAGAACTAGGGTCTAGGAACTATAGTTAGAAGGCAAGAGAGAGAGGAGACAGTGAATGAAGGAACTGAAGAAAGGAGAGGGCTTCCTACAGGATCTTCATGCAAGAGAGGTCAGGAAATATAAAGACCAGGGAAAGCTCTTGCTTACAGCTAGCAGAAGATCAGTGGAAAACCTGAAAGAAGTCTGTGTAATGTGGTAGGAAACCAAAGCCCAAGGCCATTCAGGAGGCTCTTGATAGCAAGGAAATAAAGGCAGCAGATAGAAATCATTCATTATGGCTTTGAATCATTAAAAGCCAACAAATGGTGGTGGCTAGAGTCAAGCATTTCTTGCTGTAGCGGTAGTTAAGACAGAGAAACGTTTTGCCCTTATTAAAGTACAAAGAACCAGAGAACCAGAGATCAGGAAGAGAAATAGGAAATGCTAGAGGAGAAATGGAAGTATATAAGCAAGGTTCATTAGAGACAAAAACGTAGATGCATTACTTTCCTCTATGAGTATGAGGAAGGAGATACAGATATAAGTAGAGTTTCTCTTTGAATGTATGGACAGTTAGTTGAGACAAAATGGACTAGGGAACTCATCTTAGAAGGTAGTCACCATTTTCTGAATAAAGAAATAGATAATACCATCAACTGTAAGTAGCAGCAGAGAGCTGGGTTTGTAAGAGCAGAACTATTGTGGATGGTGGAGGGAAAATGGAATCACCAAGTAGTAGCTCATCCAAGCTGTCATTAAGTAGTTTAAATTTATAGTGGACTAAAGTGACACTTACCATGGGTGCTGCATTTAGACTAGAAGAAAAGAGCAAAGAGAGAACAAGTGGTGCTCACTTTGTTTTCTAATCATAAGTTTTCATTTTTGCAAAAGCAATACACGGTAGGACATCATACCAAAGAACAGCTTAAATGAGAAAGTAATAGTGTGGAGATGATCCTACTCCACAAAACTGACCAGCATTTCCTCTTGACAGTTTCTGTTTTAGTACCTTCATTTTGTAGGCTACCATGTAACTATGGGAGGAAAAAAATGCTTAAATCCTTACTTTTTGAAATGTCAACTGACATGAAATATGAAGGTTTAGCTCACTGTTCCTTATCCTAGTGTTTGGTATTTTATTACTGGTTTTCATTCTTTTCTTTCTTGATCTATCAATTTTCAGCACCATCTCTTAATGAAGATGTTAGTACTTCTGATTGGAGATACTTCCTCACCATATCTCCTGTCAGCTACTCTTGTAATTTTATATTGTCATCGTTGTTAATTACAGGGGTTGAATATCCTTTATCCAAAATGCTTGGGACCAGAAGTATTTCAGATTTCAACTTGTTTCGGGTTTTGGAATATTTGCATTGTATTTACTCGTTGATCATTCCAAATCAGAAAATCTGAAATCTGAAACATTCCAGTGAGCGTTTCCTTTGCATGTCATGATCCAGAAATTTTAAAGTTTTGGATTTTGAGGCATTTTGGATTTTGAGTTTTTTAATTAGGATAGCCCACCTGTATTTACGTTCAGGCTACAACCATAAGCACATCTTCCATGTTATGTCCATAGGTTGTTTCTAAAAATGAAAAGTCAGGACTGGGCATGGTAGCTCATGCCTGTAATGCCAGCACTTTGGGAGGCTGAAGCAAGAGGATTGCTTGAGCCCAGGAGTTTGAGACCAGCCTGGACAACATAGTGAGACCTCATGTCTACAAAACAAAAACAAAAACAAACCCTAAAAAATTTAGCCAGGTATAGTGTTGTGCACCTGTAGTCCCAGCTACTCGGGAACCTGAAACAGGATTGCCTAAGCCCAGGAGGTTGAAGTTGCAGTGATTTGTGATTATGCCACTACACTCCAGCCTGGGTGACACAGTGAGACTCTGACTCAAAAAAAAAGAAAAGAGAAAAAAAAAAAAAGAATATAAAATTGAAAGCCAGTAAGTGGCATTTATATTATTGTGACTTTATAAATGTTGCTCCCTGCCAGGCTGCCTAGTTATATGCTAAGAATATATATATATATATATATATATATTTTTCCTTTGGGTTTAATGTTACAATCTCTGAGCCACTGAAAAAGAGTGTTCTTACAGCAAAGCCAAATTGATCCTTTGTTATATTTCATCAGTTGCTCAAAAATCATGCTACATACTGGTTTGCTTTATATTTGGATTGTAACTCTTTAAAACAGTTTTTTTCCCCTTGGCATTTATAACTGCCTTTCTTTTTTCCTGCAATATTTGGTTTTATGTCACTACTCTCTTCCTAACTTTGTATTTATACCTTTTACCTGAGACCCCCTTCTTGGAGCCCACCATTTGTCCACTCCAGTCTGGACTAGATGTTCTTTACATCTACTGTGTCACTCTAGAATTTCCTGTCATTGGTTGTGCTTGCTTTTATTCTCTAATTTTTCCAAATACACCCCCATGGTAATGCCTAGTAGAAGCAGTGTTAGAGTTATTACATATCTCAATATGTTTTTTCTACTTCCATCTTGAATGGAAAGTTAGTGTAAAAATTCTTGGATGAAAATCATTGCTTCCTTGTCATCTAGCATTCTGTGTTATTACTGAGAAATCAGATGCCACTGATTTTCATTTTTATAAGTAATATATCCGGATTGTTTTCAGCTTTAGAACTCCTAAAATTGTGTTTTTATCCTTAGTGTTTTCATATTTATAGTGAAGTGTCTAGTGAGCATCCTTTCTTCTCATTCAGGATGTTGAATACTTTCTAGGCTCCTTACGTCTGAAGACCGATGCCCTCCTTCAGCTCTGGAAGTCGTTGATTCATCCCCAACCCACTTTCTGTTACCTTTCTGGGATATTTATAATTTAGATGTTAGAACTGCATGTTGATAATTTCTCTCAACTCTTTTCTCATAGTCTCAATCTCTTCTATTTTCTGGGCGATTCTGTTGATTTTGTCTTCCCACCCTTCTTTTGTTTTTATTTCAATAATCCTACTTTATTGAACTCACTTTTGTTTTCTGATGGTTTCTTTCTCATAGTATAGAATCCTATCCTTATTTATGAGTATAATAATAATACATAGTAATGTCTTCTGAGCACATTAATTATTGGGTAGATTTGTCATTGTGCTCCTTGCCTTTTTGCTGAGTCATCAGTGATTACCTTAAGGACAGTTTTTCTGTTCATCTTGGTCTTCTCATGCTTTATTCTCCTCATTTGCCTGGCGAAGCTCGATTTTCTGTTGACTCTTAAGAAAGGGGGGCTGGATAAGTGAGGAGGGTAGGACTGTTTTCTACCATGTCTCTTTCTTGAGTGGGAATTTTTATTGGGGGCTCTGCGTGGGAGGAAGTAGGGTAGAAGTATTAACTGGCAAAATTTAGGAGAATTTTACTATAAGAGACCATAGAAACAGCTTTGCCAAGACAGACTATTCAGTTATTTAGAGAAGAGCTAGGTATGTGTGGACAGCAGCCAAGGATGGGAGGTGCAGACCAGTCCAGTTGTTGTGCATGCGCTTCCAGTGCATCCCTTGCTTCCTGCCCTGCTTCTCATTCTGGTCTCCCTGTTCCTGCTGCTTCTGAGTCTAGAGCCTCATGAGACTTTCTTTGCACACCGTGTCTTACAACCACCAGGTTTCAGCCTCTGCCCATTCCAGTTTTCTATCAGGTTCTAGAAATTTGCTTAAAAATTCTTATGTATTGGTTATGTTAAACATAGTTATTTTAATGAAAGCTCTTTATCTTATTTTTGTGCTTTTATTTCACTTGGGTCTGAGGAGGGATCAGAGAAAAGTGTGAGTGTTTAGTTCACTCTCTTACACTAAAAGTTATCTGGGACAAAGTCAGGACTGATCTCTGATGTAATCATTGGTGAAAGAAGGAAGGGGTAGCCTCAGTGGAATGGTGTGGTTTTTAGGTTTTTAAGGGATGAGAATGTACCCAAGTTAAAGCCCCTCATCCTAAAGGGATTGAAGTGGACAGAGGTTGTGATTGAGAACGTGGGCACTGGAGGCTACCAAGTAGATTCACATTCCAGTGTCCCCTTTTACCAACCTTATAGCTACAAGAGCTGCTGGACCTCTCTGTGAGCCTTAATTTTATTTTCTATCAAATAGAATGAATAATAATAGACTCAACCATACTGCTATAATGAGGGAAGTAAGATAACCTATTTAAAGCACCTAACATGATGTCTGGTAAATGCTTGCTTACTAGATAATAGAGATGTAGACAAATGGTACCTGATGATCTTGAATGTAATGAGAGTGAAGAGAAACCTGCTGGATTGTAGAGGAAAATGAGAACGAACTCACTCAGATAGTCTGGGTGGAAAAAGAGATGGAAGTAGAAGCCAGTAATAAGGACTGAGGCCAGTTAGGTTGGAGAATGCAAACATGGAAAGGAGATGAAAGGCAGTGGAGTCAGGGAAGGAGGTAGAGCCACTAGCAACCCTTGCTTGAACAGCTGAGGACTGTGAATGGCGCAAAGCCCTTCGTTCTTTCTTAAGAAAATTGGGAATTGGAACTGGGAAAATCAGACTTTTTGTTGTTGTTTTGCTTTTTTTTCTAGGCCTTGTTTTAAAAGTTAAACATTACTGTATGTATAGGTGGAAAGTAATCCTTACAGAAATTTCACAAGCTTGCCTTCTAAAAAAAATAAATACTCCTATTTCCTGAGTTCTTCTCTAAGCTTTTATACTTATAATTGAGAACTCCTCTTCTTTCTAGGGCAAATCATAATTTAGGGACCACAGAGGGTTAATGTTCTTTAAGTTAAAATCTTGGTAAGAAAGACTGGCTGTTGCATCCAAACCAATAGCATGAAAAGATACTTTAGCCAGTACATTTGCTGATTTATGATTAAAAATCAGGCAGTTTAACCTGAAAGGCATTTTTGTCATGGGGAACTTCAAATTGTGATTAGTTATCTGAACAGCCAAGTGTCTCTGTGGGCTCAGTTACCCAGCCTCCCACTGTATATGTATAATTATTTCTAGTGCATATACATACTCTGCTATAAAAGCATATTTGGCCTTATGCTCCCCGTTGCTCTGAATTCTCTGTTTCATTACCAGTATCCACCCACAGTGTCTTGGAAAGCCATTCCCAATAACAGAACCACAACTCAGAATTTTAAATAAGCCACATCTCCATTAGCTCAATAGATGGGGGAATTAGTTACATGCTATGCATTTCCCACATCCATCCACCCTTTCAAAAGTTATTAAAAATGTATACATATAAAAGCCAAAAAATAGGGCATTTAACTCAGATTGTGCTAATTTCCTGTTACTTTAGCAAGGGATCAAGAAAGAGTCTATAGTAGGCAATCTTTTAAATTTTTTTTTTTTTTAACTTTGACGGGCCAAAGTACATATATATTAAGAAAATGAACTGGGTGCTGCTGCCATTTTTCTGGAGAAAGTTGGACAGTTCTTCTCCAAAGATAATATTATTATATTTATAACTTGAATTATATGTCCCAGTATGCAAGATGGCTTTTAAAAGAGCTGTATCAGGGTGAGAACTTGTATAGTATTGCTTTGAATGGGAGGTGTTAACTGTAGCAGAATTTATTTTCCAGCTTGGCATTAACTGATAGTTCCTGTAATTGACAAGATTCAGCTCTACTTTTTCCTTGGTGTCCTGCTGATAAATCTATTTCTAGAAGATTAAAATCACATCTTAAGGTCTTGGTCATCATCCTTCCTGGAACAGCAGTTTCAGTAATTGATGCAATTAAAAATAGGTCCTTATGGTGGTTGGAGGAAGTATAGACTAAGAGATGACCTGTAAAAGTCTATGACTAATCATTAAAGTATACCTGGAGGTAAATTTTGACTTCACTACAAACCTGGAGAATCATGAGCTTTGACCTTACTGTTGATTACCTGCTACAATCATTTTGTCATGTACTTTCCCATTAGACCTAAACAATGTCAACATTTCTGGGAAAGAATTCAGCAGGCACTCTAGCCATTTTTCTCCAGGTATGGCTGCTCTAGAATATAGTTGTAGTTTTTTTTTACATAATTTCAGACTTATGAAGTTACAGTAATATTTCATAAAATTCTCAGATACCCCCGCCCAGATTCCTTAATGGTTAACATTTTGCCTCCTTGTCCTTATCTCTCTGTTTGTGTTGTTCTGTATATATCTGTATACATGTCCCTAACCATTTGAGTAAGTTTCAAAACTGATGCCATTTTATACTAAATACTTCAGTGTGTAATTCTTATAATCAAGGTATTATTCTACATAGCCACAGTACAATTGTCAAAATTGAGAACATTGATACAATATTTAATTGATTTTTTTATATCATAGTACAGACATCTTGATAAATAATAATTCTTTCAGCAAAGAGAGTTGAGCAAAAATTGGTTGAATTGAGGTTAAAACATTAGATACTTGCTCCTCTCATGTTTCAAATATGAACTAAGGGCAGTTTTCATAATAATGGTTTTATGCAGAATTCCTTGCTTCTGATTTTCTAGTAGCTCATTTTGTAAATGGGGTTATTTCTCTTTCCTTTATAAACCATTTTCTTAAGTCAGCTTTCTTTAGCCTCCAGAACCTTCTGCACACTTGTTAGTACCTGACTTAACACTGACACAACCCTGAGTGAGGAACACATAGTATATTCGTTCAGGGGAAGAAAGAGTATGAGGCTTTCTCTGGGCACTCTTTGTTGTAATATACTAGAAGAAGTCTGGCTTTAGGCTCATTTAGCCTCACATCAGAGGAATTAAAATAAGGCACAAAAGTTATTTATTTATAAGTTCAAGGATTTTCCTTGAGAGTAATGAGTCAAAAGACTAAACTTTGGGTAGAAGAAACTAAATGATAGGGAGAGAGGGGAACTGAATTAAGCTGATGCGATGCTAAATTAGAAACAAAAATAGTTTTAAAACAAATCAGCTATTTAATTTTAGCATCTACTCAGTTATGATTTTTTTAAACAGCAAAATATAAATGTACAAACATTTTCCCCTTACATTAAACCTGGAGCAAGATGACAATCTCTCATCGCAGGATTATCATCATTAGGAACTTGTCCTGTTATAGAGATCTTCCTTCTTTCTTCTTCCTCTTCCTCCCCCCATCATCATTTTGTTGTTGAGCACCAGTGGAGGACTAAACATAACTGATTCTTCCCCTACCCTGGAAGCTTGCATTACAAGTCAGACAGGCTAAACAATTAGAAGATTAGAAACACCCACAGAGAGAGCCCTTAAGCTTCATAAGAGTGAGATGATTCACATGGGAATATTTGACTTTTTTTGTATGTGTGTTTTTGACAAAAATTTAGAAAATTTATTTAAATTAATGCCTCATTCATCTTTACCCATCTCCCAACCCCACCCCTATGCTCAGTGTTTCTCCATAAAGGACACCTATTTTCAGTCTTCCTGACAAAGGACCTGGGCCAGATCAGTTTATCCCCCGGGCAAGTCATCCATACTTTGGAGACCAAGATATTGGGGTACAACATTATTTGAAAGTCTCTGGCCTGTCCCTTCCTTCCAGGCCTCTTCAACTATAGGTCAACAGTAGGAGGAAGTTGCCACAGTCACAGGTACTGTCCATCTGCTCAGAATAGTTATATAATTTTATGAGGGGCAAATTTGAAAACCTCTAGGTTTCATATAACTACAGAGTAGACAGAAGATTTATTCTATATTTTTAGGAAGTTTAACTTCTAAATGAGCATCCTACAAAAATGAAAACAATGTTGCCAATCTTACACACAGTTTTAGTAAGTCCTCACTTGTCATAGGTTCTTGGTATTTTTTACCAAGAAACAAAAAACAAAAAAACCAAGAAACAAAAAATTGAAACAGCACCTTTTTTTTTTTTTTAGTTGGAGTGTCACTCCGTTGCCCAGGCTGGAGTGCAGTGGCATACTCATGGCCACCCCAGCGTCAACCTCCTGGGCTCAGGCGATCCTTCCACCTCAGCCTTCCAAGTAGCTGGAACTACAGGCACACGCTACCATGTCCAGCTAATGTTTTGATTTATTGTAGAGATGAGGTCTTGTCAAGTTGCCCAGGCTGTTCTCGAACCTGTGGACTCAGGCAGCCCCCTCACCTTGGCCTCCCAAAGTGGGAAATGGCACCTTTAAGGGAAATGATGTATAGCAGGTCCTTGAATAGCATTGTTTGGTTATAATGTTAATGAGGGAAAAAAAATTGGTGGGCTTTTTTATTTGTTGTTTTGAGACAGGTGTCACTCCATGGCCCAAACTGGAGTGCTGTGGCAGGATCATAGCTCACTACAATCTCAAAACGCCGGGGTTCAAGTGATTCTCCCACCTCAGTGATAGGACTACAGGCACGTGTCGTCATGCTCAGTGTTGCCTAGGCTGGTCTAAAACTCCTGGGCTCAAGTGATCCACCAAAGTGACAAGGTTAAGGTGTGAGCCACCATGCCTGATTTTCTTTTTTAAGAGGCGAGGTCTTGCTACCAGTCTGATTTTCAGCTCCTGGCCTCAAGTGATCCTCTGGCTTCTGCCTCCTAAATTGCTGGGATTATAGGCATGAGCCACTGTGTCTGACTGCTTTTGTTATACATCATTTCACTTAAAGCCACAGTTTCCAACTTACTATATATGAAAATAAATCTGAATATATACTTTATGGACCTCTCATTATCTTTTTTGGGTAGATGAAAATATTAATAAATCTTGGCTGATTTTACTTTTCAGGTAATACTGGAAAAGATAGTAGAACAGAAGTTCAAGACTAGTCTTACCTCCTTTGAACTCTCATGGTCATGAACTGATTTGTGGTCAAGGAACAGAAATTAGGGGATTTGGGCATGTAGACTTTGAGAAGTAGATATTTCTCATAGATTTCTTAATCTTGCTTTTCTCTATTTTGTCCCGCCTTAGTAGTGCTACTTTATTCAGTACTCTACTGATGCTGTAAATATAATATTTTTAAAAATCAATGTTTTGTAATGTTGAACTCTAAAATACTCAAGCAGATTGTTAAAAGGAAAGGTTATTGAGGGTGATTTATCTGTTACATTGAGAACTGAAAAATCTATAGGAAAAAGTAATATGGTTTAGTTGGGCAGGCAAGAAAGGCCAACCTTGTTCATGGGAGAAGCTCAAACAAGGAAGTGGTGTTAGGCCAAGTGTTCATCCACAGTGGATGACTACTGTATTGCTGTCCTGACAGGTTCTGTTGACCAGTCACCTGTTTGTGGATTTTAGCTCTTGGCAATGCCTTTTTTAGTTATTAGTGCAGTTTGAAATGACACTTAACTAACAGGGATGGTGGCTGCAGTTTTTCAGATGAATCCAGGAGAGGTTTATGGATCCCCCACCCTCATCTGTGCCAGAGACCTGGTTTATTAACCAGACTATCATGGTGATTGAGAAGAGGAAGCTTTGACTTCTGCCTGTGGGACACATATAAACTGGAGAAGACTTGTTTTGCTTTATTAAACTGATTATTGAAAGAAACAAAATTTCAAATGAAAATATCTTGCTTTTCCTGTGTTATTGGGGTATTTTTTAAAACATCCCATAAATAATCAGTAAAGAAAATTTTGTGGATGAAATTTTTAAAAAATAACATAAAGTATTTAAATTCAATGTTAAGCCTAAGATATGATCAGTGGAACAAAGTTGGTGCATCAAAAAAATAAAATAAAGAATAAAGCTAATTTTTAGAAACTAAGTACTATGACTACAATCCACAGAAATTCAGAGAGGCAGTAGGATCAGACAGAAAATGGTATAAATCATATTCTAAGAGCAAAGGACAAGTAGAGTTATTCAACAGAGGTTTATTCTAGAGAAACTGACAGTCATATCTGGACAAGAGGAGACTATGTGAAACAGAGGGGAGAGCTCGTTTTCATTCCTTATTTGGCCCCAGATATGTCCTCTACCCTCATCCCAGAGCCATCTGGGTCTTTGTATGAATGAAAGTAGCAGAGATTTGTCTTCATGGTAGAGTGGACTCATGGAAGAGCAGAAGTATAATCTGTAATGTAATATAACTATTGGAGACAGTGTAGTATACTAAAGAGCAAGGACTCTAGGCCAGGCTGCCTGGATTCAAATTCTAACTCTTCTACTTACTAGCTGCATAACCTTGGGCAGTTCACTTAACCTGTGCCTTAGTTTCCTCATCTGCTAAATGCAGGTAATAATAGTACCTATCTCAGCTTTGTTATGAAACCAAAGTGAGTTAATATACGTAGACGCATTTAGAAAGTGCTGGTACAGAATATGTGCTCTGTGTTAGTGATCATTATCACAGTTACTTCTGAATGTTAACGTAAAGAATCTCTTTTGTCATATCTACCTGCTGTGATGAGTGACCTTAAAAATGAGCTTGGATAGGGTAGGCATGGTATGTCATGTCTATAATCCAAGCTACTTAGGAGACTGAGACAGGAGCGTCACTTGAGGCTAGGAGTTTGAGACCAGCCTGGGTAACGTAGTGAGAACCACCCTCCTCCGCCCCCCCAATTTTTTTTTAATTAGCCCTGTTGTGGTATACACCTCTAGCCCTAGCTACTCAGGAGGTTGAGGTAGGAGGATCCCTTGAGCCCAAGAGTTTGAGGCTACAGTGAGCTATGATCACACCACTGCACTGCAGCTTGGGTAACAGAGCAAGACCCTGTCTCAAAAAATATATATTTTTTTAAACACATTGGCAAACAACAAATTTTTCACTTTCCTGATACCAAGAGCAGGTGAAAATAAAAAAAACCCTGAAGCTGGTTGCCACAAACTTCTGTCGTTAAACACAAGTGAAATGGTCTTTTCTAAATTGTTACCTTTTTGACAATACAGCTGAAAGTTGCAGACATATCCAGTATTTGCCTCAGACACCTCTCTGACTAGCATTCTGTACTTTGTATTTTTATTCAGATTATAAACCCAAAAGACAGTCTTTCACGATGAGGTAAATTCACATCAGCAGTCGCGAATGAGTTAAAATGAGCTTGGGCAAAAGTGTATACATTGTGTGATTCCATTTATATGACCATATATATGACATTCTTGAAATGACAAAACTACAGAAATAGAGGATAGATTAGTGGTTGTCAGAGGTTGCCAGTGACAAATGGAGGAGTGAGAGAAGTAGGCATGGCTATTAAAGGGCTCTTATGAGGGATCCTTTTGGTGGCTGTAATGTTGCATATCTTGATGGTATCCTTATCAATATCCTGGCTGTGATGTTGTACTAGTTGTATGAAATGTTACCATTGGGGAAGACCACATGAAGGGTAAATGGGATTTCTTGGTATTATTTCTCGTAACTAATATGAACCTGCAGTTACCTTAAAACATTTAACAGTAAAAAGAAAATGGGCTTAGAAGATTCCTGGTAAGAGAAGAATTAACAGTGAACGCTGTGTATGTGTCTGAGCAGACAGATTAATATTAAGGTAAATAAACATCATGGAAGGAAAACTGTGAGCTGACCATTGACATTTTAGCAAGGTGTTCATGAGCCCCAAGAAAACATTGAACAGTTTGCGGTCAAAGAGAGGGGAAAGGTGAACAATAGCTTTATTTCCTCAAAAAACCATCAAACTGATATTCTCCAAGTGCTTTTGCTCCCCAGGCTGTGAAGTGGTCTTTTTAGTTGTTGATATTTGATAAACAGAAGAAGGTAGGTAAGCAGTAACTTATATACAAATGATATTCTGAAAGACAGGCCTCAGAGAAAACAATGTGGGAGTGGTAAGTGTGAGGTAAAACCCACCTGCCTGCATACATGTAATGTAGTTCTTAATTTCAGAAGGTATCTTTTCTGACCTTTCCCTCATCTACTTAATTGTCCCTCCCTCAAGAGTTTATCACTTCTGCTTTTTAGGTTCATAATACTCTGTTCATACACTTACCTTGCTCTGGGTGTATTTGTATATACATCTTTCCTTCTGGATTGTGGCCTCTTTGAGGGGAAAGATTACTACCATACTATGAACATTTGTATACCTAACCCTGAATTGTACCTCTACATATTTAAAAGAAAAATTAAAAGGGAAAAAAAATCTTAAAGTTGAAAAAAAAAGTGATGCCTTTGGGAAGTGATCAAGCCATGGGGGCAAAGCCCTCATGAATGAGCTTAGTGGCCTTAGAAAAGAGACCAGGAGAGCTCCCTGGTCTAGAGACCGGGAGAGCTCCCTGGTCTATTCTGTCATGTAAAGACACAGTGAGAAGATGGTACTCAATTTTGATTTTTCAGTTCAAAGCTCAATACCTGGCACACAGTAGGCACTTAAGAAATAATGAAATATTGACTGTTGTCATGACCCTGAACAGAATGGTCATTAATTTAGATGCCTATATAAATTAAACATCAAATAAACTGGGAATATTATTGCATTAAATGAGTTTGTGGTTATTTTTAAAAGTGAACCTTTCTGGGTTTTTGCTTTATGTTTTCTAATCTGGTGAAATTTTTCTTAGGTTTAAAATACAAATTTTAGAGATTCGAGTGATACAGCTATAAATAGGTATCTTAAAGCACCTATTAACAACAGTTTAGAGTTAGTCCGGAGCGGGAAGGGCAATGAGATAAAGGCCAAGAGGCCATTGGAAAGGAGATAATTGGAGGAATGACTTCTGGGATAAATTTCAGTCACAAGGAATGCCATCAGACTAAAACAAATTATGGTTGAAAGCAGCCATAGCTGGCCCATCTAATGTTTGCTTAAGCATCCACTCCTCGCCATGGCACAAATGAACCATTTGGGACACTTAGAGGAAGAGTATAGCTTCCCCCTTCCCCAAGATGAAGTAGAAACTGAACTGGTTACGGAGTGCCTGCCCTTCTTTGCCTGCCTTTACTTGTGTCAAGCCTTCAGCTACGTGGGCTTTTCGGGTGCCTGCTAGGAGGTTTACATTTCTGGCTTTGAATATGTAACAGAGAAGGTGTACAATTAAATTTCTCCTTCCTTAAAAGTTGAACAATACTACTGATTGATTGAGTGATTGATGAAAAGAAAGAGCAGGCCATGCACGATGGATCACGCCTGTAATTCCAGCACTTTGGGAGGCAGAGATGAGAGGATTGCCTGAGCTCAGGGGTTCAAGATTAGCTTGAGCAACATGGCGAGATCTCGTCTCTACAATAAATCAAAAAATTAGCTAGACATGGTGGCACATCTGTGGTTCCAGCTACTTGAAAGGCTGAGGTGGAAGGATCGCCTGAGCCCAGCAGGTCTAGGTTGCGGTGGCCTTGAACATGCCACTGCACTCAAGCCCGGGCGACAGAGTGAGACTCCAACTCAAAAAAAAAAAAAAGCAAAGAAAGAACAAATCCAAGTTGTGATACATTCTACAGGAAAACCAAACAGGACCATTCAAAAAGTCTGCTATTTGAATGAATGAATGAACAAACAGTTCGCGGGTCATGTACTTCTAGATTAAAAGAGCCTTAGAGAGACATAAGAGCCAAGTATAATACATGAAACTTTATTAGGCATGCCTTTAAGAACAGTGAGAATAATTTGAATATGACTGAATATTAGATGCTGTTGGAGCATCATTCTTAATATTCTGAGGTGTGATATTTTGATCATGTAAGGAAATACCCTAATTAGATGTGTGTATATTCCACAGTGAAGTACAGAGGGTGCCAAAAAAATATATATACATTTTAAGAAAGGAAAAAACTATTAAAATTGTAATACTCAATAAGACGACTACAAGTCACAATTGACTTCTGCAATTACAAGAGATACTCAAAGTGGTTACCATCAGCATCCAGACACTTCTGATTATGGTAAACATCTCTTAACATCACTTACAATGTATGTACTTTTTTTTGGCACCCCTGGTATTTTGATGTTTGCAACTTATTTTTACATGTTTCGGAATGGAGAGTATACATGTTTGGGGGAGAGTTAGAATATGATAAAGCATTAATTGTTGAATATGAATGAAGTGTACACAGGTGTTTACATAGTATTTTATTCAACTTTTCTATATGTTTGGAATTTCAAAATAAAAGATTGGGTAAAGACTCAATGCTTTCCTCCTAAGGCTGGGAACAAGGCAGGGGTGTCCTCTCTCAACACTTCTATTCAGCATCATACTAGAAGGCCTAGCCAGCACAACAAGCAAGAAAAAGGAATAGATGGCACACAGATTAGAAAGGAAAGTTGGAAGCAAACCCTGTTTTTTAAAACTGTTGGACTCGGTGCCACAACTTTGATCTAAGATTGCTGCATTTGGTGCAGAGCCATTCCCCATGGCCTATTAGCTTCTCCTGCTTGATCTTTTGATGAGTATGTATTCACTTGTTCCTGATAATCAAGGTCTGGGTTCAGGCTCCTGTGGACCCAGAATGGAGAGGGAAGATGGCATGTGGGGAGGTGAGAAAGCTAAATAATCTGTCTTTAAAACATGCCTGGGGCGTGGGTACTTCTCCTGAAGGGCACAAATGACCGTGACTCATAACTTATGTGTGTTTTGCTGCTCTTTAAGCTGTCTTCCAACCAAAAAATTGTACAGAAGCAGCTTCTGCACTGCTGTAAGGAGGACCAAAATCAGACAGATGATACCAATTAGCCTCAAGAAGATTTCTGACACTTAATATTTTTTGAACATACTGAGAAGGACAGAGATCCCCAAAGCTTGGGTACACTCCCAAGATAGCCCACTGATCAGCCATTCCAGATCTCCCATTCATGTGTTCCCAGCAGGAGAGAGAGGTTCATGCTTAGGAATGATACTGCCTGGCAGTTTGTGAACAACTGACTTTTAAAATGGTTATGGTCTAGGACGTGGCATCCTCGGGACATTTCAAGCTAGATTTAGCTCTGTATTAAATTAAGATGATGTTATTCTCCACAGAAATTTTTTTTTTTTTTTTTTGAGTTTGAGTCTCATTCTTTCGCCCAGACTGGAGTGCAGTGGCCACTCCTGGCCACTGCAGCCTCTACGTGCTGGGCTCCAGCGATCCTTCTGCCTCCGCCTTCCAAGTAGCTGGAACTACAGGCGTGCGTTACCACGCCCGGCTAATTATTTATTTATTTATTGTAGAGATGAGGTCTTGCCAAGTTGCCCAGGCGGGTCTCGAACCTGCAGGCTCAGGCAATCCACTCATCTCGGCCTCCCAAAGCACTGGGAGTACGGGCTGAGCCACCGAGCCCGACCTGCATAGTGGCTTTTCAACACACATGTTGTTCCAAAAATTATCCTAAGGCCATTAGGAAGATAAGAAAAGAAGGGAATATTCCAAAGTGGGAAAAAAATTTTAATGGGTGACAAGGGAATTTTCTCTCCTACAGTCTTTCTTGGCACACAGAGTAAAATGCCAGGAGAGTTTGAGTATAATCCCTGTGTACACTCTGAAGACAAAGCATGAGGAGAGACATAGAGGGAAATTACCTGTAAAACAGGGTTTTCGGGTATCTTTATCAGTTTTTCCAGTGAGAGTGTGGTATTTTTTGTGGACAGAGGTTTTAGCAGCTTAAGCTCCTTTTAAATGGTCGAAGGAGAGACAGCAGTGATGTGTGAGGGTTCATTAATTATTGCTCTTACTGATGTTTGCACAGGCTATTGGGATCATAAATGTCAATCTGTCAAGAGACTGTGATAGGTTCTAAAAAAACTGATTGAGTACCTCAAAAGCTGTCATAGAGCCTGAGATTAAACAGATTCATCTTTCTTTCCAGAAGTAAGGGAAGGGGTGGGTGAAGGGAGTTAGGAGAAGGCTTTCTTCTTTGTTGCACTCTGCTTCTCCCACTCTACAGTTTGGTATTGTGAGTGTTGGCTTGTACAGAGGTCTAAGTCCTCCAGAGATGTCAGAAAGCCACAGCATGGTTAGCATCCTGGGTGTGTGCAGCCTGTTAGCTGCACAGTGACAGGAGATTAAGAGAGATTGGGATTCAGCTTTGACAAGCCTGACACAATTTATTTGGAAATTTTCAGGAGAGAACATGAGTAATAAAGACAAGAACAGTGACAGTGAGGAGCAAATGTGCATTTCTGTCAGAGACAAAACAGAATTTTAAAAGAAGTAGCTCTGTTTGTTGTCTCCAGTCAAGTTTTCCAGTTAAACTGTGTTCCTAAATTGAAAGTCTTACCAGTACTTTCTGTGATTGGCTAGAAAATTATAATTAGAAGAATTCCTGTCTTTAGAAGGCTGTATATTTTTTAAAATCACTGTATAGTCGGCTTGCTGTATCCATGGGTTCCGCATCCATAGATTCAACCAACCATGGATCGATAATATATTTTTTTTTAAGGGTGCATTTGTACTGAACATGTAAAGACCTTTTTCTTGGCATTATTCCCTAAACAATACAGTGTAATGGTATGGCATTTACTTTTATTAAGTATAATAATTAATATAGAGATAATTTAAAGGTACAGTTGACTCTGGGACAACATGGGTCTGAACTGTGCAGGTCTACTTATACTTGGATTTTCCTCTGCCTCTGGCACTCCTGAGACAGCAAGACCAACCCCTCCTCTTCCTCTTACTTCTCAACCTATTCAACTTGAAAATAATAAGGAAAAAGACCTTTACTATGGTGATCCACTTCCATTTAATGAATAGTGAATGTTTTTTCTTCCTTATGATTGTCTTAATAACATTTTTTCTCTAGCTTACTTTATTGCAGGAATATAATACATAATACATATAACATACAGTGTGTTAATCAACTGTTTATGTTATCAGTAAGGCTGCTAGTCAACAGCAGGCTATTAGTAGTTAAGTTTTTGGGAAATCAAAAGTCATATGCAGATTTTTAACTGCACAGGGTGGCAGCACCTATAACCCTCTCATTTGTTTGAGAGTCAGCTATATACGGGAGGATGTGCATAGGTTATATGCAAATACTATGCTGTTTTATATAAGAGGCTTGAGTATCTGTGGATCTTGGTATCCTCAGGGGGTCCTGGAGCCAATCCCCCATGGGTCCTGGAGGACAACTGTATGGCACTTGTTTCTCTGTCAAATGAAGCAATGGTTACTTTCAAACCAAGAAAGCTAATAAGCAAAAATACTTTTCTTAAGATTTTCTTCTTCATTTAATTACATTATGATTCTTGATCAGACTTTCTTTTGACTAGAAGATGTAATGTGATATTTTTCTCATTCTGTTAAATATTGGCAGGGAAAAGGGGGGTCTGGTGAGTACCAAAAACTGAACCTGGCATGGGAGTGTGGCAGCTTATGTGGGTATACCCACACTAGATTATGTTCTTAAGGAAAAGCATACTGGAAAAAATCTGCTTTGTTGGCCTTTTGTGAAGGACCTTAATTAGAAGTCACTCTTAACTCCTGGGGTAGGAACAGTTTCCAGCTTGCCACAGCAGCTCCTCCTGCTGCTAATGAGCATGCTCCTTGCAAGGACTTGTTTCTTCTGACAGTTAGAGCTGTGTGTAAGAGTTATTTCTGTTCACCTTTCTCTCCATGTTTAACCCTTACTGGCCAACTTCAGAGTATGCAAGTAGACTGTTAGATGCCTTCTGTCTTTGCTCAGGAAATTGGCAATGCTTAGAGGTAACAGGAGTGATTTTTATGAGCAAAAAGCAAATAATCAATGTTTAATTTATTCAAATATGGATAGTACACAGTTCCTTTAATAGTAATCATGTGTGGATTTTTTTGTTCTGATAGTCTTTTTCTAATTGACATAAAATTTATAATTGAATAGTTGAATTATTTAGTTCATTATTATGTAATTAGAATCCCTGTCCTGGACATCTTGTTTCTCTTATTTAGGCAGCTCATCCTATGGCACAAGGTTTCATTAAGTAGTTAGCAGAGGAGATGTAAATTTCCTATGCAGATGATGATAAGCCTTTGTTTATTTCATCAGCTTCTAATTAGAACATTAAGTTGACTTGTGAGAAAATGCCAAAGAATGGTTTGCTTCTCTAAGAAATTATATATAACATAGTCACCTTCCTGAATGGCAGCATGCTGAGGAGCTTTTGGAAGCTCATTTTCCCTCCCTCTTTGTGGTAGGGAACATTAGAGGGCATCTAATAGACCCTTGACTGAGGGAAGGGTGCATGGGTGCATTCCAGAGCTTAAAGGAGTGCGTCTCTTTATGTCTAGGAACAGTTCTTTGATTCTAAAAAAAAAAACGTTCTGTTAGACATTTCATCCATCTTGATTTTGAGTCCTCTAAGGCTGCTTTCTGTGGCTCAAACTTTGTATACATGGATGGCTTTACAGATGCCAGGACACTGGCTCTCAGAGGACTGACTAGTGCTCAGTTGTGTTCCTTTAGGGGGCCAGTGCAGTATAGCCAGGAGCTGTGGCAGCATCAGAAACCTCCCTTAGGAATAGCCTTCAGAATACTCCATGCCTACTGCCTAACAAAACAAACAGCTCAGTGGTCTTTATATTAATGTGAAACAGGTAAAGGAAAATCTCAGCACGAGACCAGCTAGACTTATTCTTTAGAGTTGCTATTGAATGCTTGTTGGTCAGATAAGGTGAGGGAATTAAGAGGAAGAGAAGTCAAGACTGGACAGGCCTCCTAACTTTTGGCAGTCCCATCAAAGTGGATTGCTTGGTGATGATCAGTGATGATTATGATTATGTAGATATTAATTCTGTTTCCCAATCATAGGAATCATACATTAAATATATTTTCTCAAAAAAATAAGGCGGGGGGGGATATTTTCTTCACCTATCCCTTGCTTATTTAAAAATAGCTTATTATGGTCAGCATCACCATGTTGAAATTAAATTGTCTTCTCCCTGCAGCAAAGGTTTACTTTAGAAATGGAGGTAGAGCCGGGCTCGGTGGCTCAGCCTGTAATCCCGCACCTTGGGAGGCTAAGGTGAGTGGATTGCCTAAGCCCGCGGGTTCGAGACCCGCCTGGGCAACTTGGCGAGACCTCATCTCTACAATAAATCAAAAAATTAGCCGGGCGTGGTAGCGCACGCCTGTAGTTCCAGCTACTTGGAAGGCTGAGGCGGAAGGATCGCCGGAGCCCAGGGGTTGAGGCTGCGGTGGCCGGGAGCGGCCACTGCACTCCAGTCTGGGTTACAGTGTGAGACTCCAACTAAAAAAAAAAAAAAAAAAAAAGATTCATCAAATTGATGCTTGTGTCAATAGTTGTTCCTTTTTTCATCGCTGAGTAGTATTCCATTGAATGGCTCCGCCTCGGTTTTAAATGTTGTCCTATTGCTGGTCGGCGTTTGTCATTATTAGTGAATCTGCTGTGAGCTCTCTCTCTTTTTTTAATACCCTCATTTTCTGCCCCTATTTCCAGCCCCCTCCTCTTTTTGTTTCCAGAATACACTCAGGATGCATGAGTAAAATGGAGATGATAATTCTTATCTCATAGGGTTGTGGTGGGAAGAAAGTGAGATCATACATAAAAGCCTTCCAGTTTAGTCTCTACATACAGTAGGCGCTCGGTCAGTGGTTGTTCTGATTATATAGAATACGCACAAAGGCTTCTCTGCAGGGCTTTTGCTGATTAGATTTCTGCATTATTTTCTAGCTCTGGGGCTTTTGCCAAATTATCTCACACCTATATGCCTTCATTTAGTCCTCAAAAACTCCCCCCTTTCTTCATGAGTTATATAGGGAGAAAAATATAAACTTTCCCGGTGTTATTGGAGCAGAATGATGAGGAAAAATGATGGGAGAAGAGTTTGCAAAAGAAATAGCAGCGACTTTTTTCTTTTCACACTCACTACTCAAAGTTTGCTTCGAGATCCTTGGATGAGAAAACTGTATCCAAAAGCCAAGAGCTACAGTTTCAGGGATATCCTTTCCCGGACCCATTAGCTGCTATTCAGCGAGGACTTAGCAGTTTCCACTGGAGCATAAAGAAGTTTATTTTACCATTTTAATTTGGTGCTGCCTTATTTACCCTGTTTGTGCTAACCCAAATTTGGCATCCACTCTGTACTCCAAGTGCTAATTTAAGTGACATATTTCCGTTCTGCCTGGGAAGAGTACATAGGAGAGCCGAAAGACGGGTGTTTATAATTATAAGGTACCAAGTTGGCTCCAATAGCACTGAGGAGCATATGGGAAGTATGTGCGCTAGTTAGCGAAAGTTGATGCCGAAGCCTGATGCTGTTTGGCTGAGTTTTGTAAACTCAGAGTTGTTAAGCTGTGTCTAATAAGACATGGGCTGAGTCAATTTAATATTTCCAGGCCAGCCTGTCGCAGCGGTAAGGCCGGCCCCTTTCCCTTTTCTTGGCTGAAAGTGCAGAGGATTTGTGTTCCGTCCTGAAGGTGGTAGATTTTGTTGGGATAAGAGGGACGGGCTGTTTTCTTACAACACTGTCTTAGAATCTGGACACGAGCGCTTGGCCCCAAGCAGACTAAATCTGGCTTTTTGTTTTTCATTGCAAATTGGCACTGAGGAGGGTTCTTGGATTATCCTCAGCGTTAAACATTTTAAACTGTTTAAAATGACATTATATATGATCTTAGACAGTTCCTACCTATAGACCCTTTTATTATTGTTTAATATAATAATGCAAATATGAATAGTGTAGTCTTCTTTTCTTTTTTTTGAGTTGGAGTCTCACTCCATCACCCAGGCTGGAGTGCAGTGGCACACTCACGGCCACCCCAGTGTCAACCTGTTGGGCTCTGGCGATCCTTCCGCCTCAGTCTTCCAAGTAGCCGGAACTACAGGTGTGCGCTACTACACCTGGCTAATTTTTGATTTATTGTAGAGACGAGGTCTCACCAAGTTGCCCAGGCGGGTCTTGAACCCGCGGGCTCAGGCAATCCACTCACCTCGGCCTCCCAAAGCGCTGGGATGACAGGCTGAGCCCCCGAGCCCAGCCTG
>CAUYQG010020253.1:0-19295 GCA_963574415.1 Tarsius wallacei | reverse complement strand
TGTTTCTTTTGCTAAGGATTGTTTTGGCTATTCATGGTCGTTTATGTTTCCATATGAATTTCTGTACTATCATGTCCAGGTCTGAGAATAATTATATTGGTAATTTAATGGGTATTTTGTTTAATCTGTAGATTGCCTTTGGTAGTTTGGACATCTTAACAATGCTGATTCTTCCTATCCATTAGCATGGAATATTTTTCCATTTGTTTGTGTCTTCTCGGATTTCTTTGAGCAGTGTTTTGTATTTCTCATTGTAAAGATCTTTGAATTCTCTGGTTAGGAAGATGCCGAGGTATTTCTTTTTTGTGTGTGGCTATTGTGAATAGGATTGTGCTTTTTATTTGTTTCTACTCCTGCTTGTTGTTGGTTTGTAAGAATGCAACTATCTTTTGCACATTTATTTTGTACCCCGAGACTATAAGATGCACAGGCAGTCAACAGACATGAAAAAGTGCTCAGCCTCACTAATAATCAGAGAAATGCCAATCAAAACCACACTGAGATTCTGCCTAACCCCAGTAAGAATGGCCATCATTAATAAACAAACAACAACAAATGCTGGCGAGAATGTGGAGAAAAAGGACCGTTTTTACACTGCTGGTAGGTATGCAAACTAGTGCAGCCTCTTTGGAAAACAGTGTGAAGATTTCTGAAAGAACTAGAAATTGACCTTCCTTATGACCCAGCAATTTCTCTATTGGGAATATACCCGAAGGAACTTAAATCATTCTACAAAAAAGATACCTGCACATACATGTTAATTGCAACTCTATTCACAATAGCAAACATATGGCACTAACCATGCTGCCCATCGAAGATGGACTGGATTAAAAAAAAAAAAAAAGATGTGGTACATATACACAATGAAATATTATGCAGCCATAAATAAGGACAAACATAAGGACTTTGCAGCAACTTCAATGGATTTAGAGTCTATCATATTCAGTGATCTAGCTCATAAACAAACAATAGAGTACCATATATTCTTACTCATAAGCAGAGCTTGAACAATTATCATAATAGTATGAGTAAGGGATTGGCAGTAGTGGGAAACTGCCGGGGAAGTTGGGTGTGATTGGCTGTTGAGGGAAACTACTGGGTGAGGGCACACCTCATCAACAAGGATACCTGTATAATGAACATTTGTATACCTAACCCTTAATTATGCCCCCACATCTTTAAAATAAAAAATTTAAAAGTTAAAAAAAAGCAAAATGACCTCTCAAAGACTTCCATTCATGGAATCTATGAATGTTAACTTGCATGGCAACTTCTGGACAAGCTCAAAATGCTATCACATATATCCTTGTAAATCAGAGGCAGAAGGAAATTCAAAAACACAGAGAAGAAGGTAAAGTTAAGGAGGAGAGAGAAGTTTGAAGATGCTCATTTTTAATATTGGAGTGGCCTCAAGACAATGCATGCTGGTGGTCGTTGGAAGCTGGAAGAGGCAAGAATTAGATTCCTTCATTGACCCTCTGAAGAGAGGGCAGCCATGCACTACCTTGATTTCAGCTCAGTCATACTAATTTCAGACTTCTGACCTCCAGAGTTTTGAGAAAATAATTTTATGTTGCTTTGAGTGATAATATTTTTAGCCATTACTTGCCACAGCCACAAGAAATAAATGCAGATTTTAATTCATTTTAACTAAAATTTCTAATATAATTCATGGGTATGGAATGACTTAGAATTTCTTGGGAATATGTAGGATTGATGCATAAGTTCGTAGGGTTTTTTCACTTGCTCATTGAATGCAAATGTCACACAATGGTTGGCCCAGTCCCAGTTCCTCACATTTGTTAATTCTCGGTTGACTTCTTGGGTCGTCATACATTAAATCATTTAAATGGTCTTCATCAAAGCCTGATGGTCTTCCTGAACATGGAGAATCACTCAGGTCAAAGTGGCCCTCTTTGAGATGACAAAACCATTTTCTTGCCGTACTTTTTCCAATGGCATTCACCTCATACAAATATGGGGAGAGACAGCACAAACATTTCAAGTTGTCTCTGCTGTTCTTACTTCTCTGTTAAACTCAAACAGAAGAATATGTTGGAAGTGTTTGTTTTTTTTCCACTTGACACTCCATCTTCTTTAGTTCACAAATAGTGCTAACGTTCTTCAAATTTGCAAAATGCAAGACATATTCACAAGTACAGCATAGTTTCTCCAAATGACAAACAATGAACAAACTACTAACACTGCAGTGTTGCTGTGCAAATAACAAACACTACAAAGTTATGAACTATCTTAATATTTCTCACTTTAATATCTTTGAAACTAAAAGATTTTTCTTGACAGGTAAACCTTCATTGGTTATCAGAATAACAGAATGACAAAATGAGTTGATGTTTTTACTTTTAGAATATAACAGTTATCTCACATGGGTCATCAGTCTAGCCTATTACTACTTGGATTTTCCACTCAATTTTTGCAATAAAAATGGTAATAAACATGTATAAGTATTCTGATTCAATTTAGCAAAATGACTAAGCTGTATATTACTAATTCTAATGACCTTATAATTTCACTAAAAATGAATTTCTCACATGGGTAAAATTGGTATGATTCAAACTCTTTGTCTTTAAAAAAATCTAACCTTATGAACACATAATCATAATAATAGGATGTACCAACAGAAGAAAAAAAATGTTAGTTCTTATTACATGAAATATATTTCCTCATGTTCTTTTCATTGTATCGTATATGACACTTGGCAACTGTGTTTACTAAAGGCTATTTTTCTTTTTTAAGCATGATTAACTTTAGTAGAAATGAATGGAAATAAATGTTTGTGGACTTCCTTAAAGATTTTTCAGAATTAGGCACCATGACCTACATGTTTTCTCACTTGTGTACATCTTTTTGGTGTATTGCTGAGATAGGAGCACTGTAAACAGAAATGAAAAATGTATTTTAAATAATATATTCTATTAAACCCAAGATGTCATTTATTTAAAATAAATTATGGTAACTGAGTTGACATTATCAGTATGAAATGATGATTATTGTATTATAGATACAGATTGACAGATATAAATACAATTATGTATATATGTGTATATAACTGTTAATATAAATACATATATCTCCTAGTTCAGTTCACTGAGAGGTCATAAAAGCAATGGCATATCAGTGGCAAGGAGCATAACTAGTGTCCAACACTTGGGTTATAATGTCATTCTCAAATGAAAGGAACCAGGAATACTTGGAGAAATGACTGAGTCCAGGGCTGGCAAGAATATTAAAAGACTCATATTAGGCAACATAGAATCAACATAGGGCTATCTTACAGTGCTAGCTCTTAAGGAAGTGCTCTATAAACAAACCAATATGGTATGTCAAAAAAATTCACAGGGGCAAATAGATAGTGTTCACAAAGGCCAAAGCTGGAACACTTTGACTAACAAAATAAGCAGTGTAATACTGGATTATGATGAAAAATATAAAATAAATATCTATGAGTTTGCACTGACATACATAAATTATTGAATGAAGAAATGAGTGGATATACAAAGAAACAAACAAATGGAGAGAATAGGCAAATCTCTCTCAAAGAATTCAAAATAATTCATGTAGATATTTCCCTCTCAAGAAGGTAGAGTTTAACTTCCTATTCATGAAATATGGGTTTCTTTTAGAAACTTCCTTCCAAAGAGTAAAGTATTGAAAGAGAGAACAAAATAAACTTTACAAGACAGAATTGTGGCAAACAGTAACCCAGTCAATTGACCAAGATTAGTATCAACAGTAATAAGTTACGCTGACACACATACTTAATACAAAGTGACTAGAATGATGCTGTACCTCAATGTTCTTTCTCCCAGAATAACATAACCCCAGTCTAGCTATGAGAAACATATCAGACAAATTTCAGATGAGGGACATTTTATCATGTCCAACCATTACTTTTCAAAACTCACAAGGAAAGTCTGAGCAACTATCATTGTCCTGTGGAAGATGAGGAGACTAAAAGTACTGTTATACCCTAGAACAGAAAAAAAAAAATCAAAGGAAAAACTAATGAAACCAAAATAATGTATCAATATTGGTTCATTTTGATCCTATATCATAATATATCCAAAGTTGTGACAAATGTACCATTATCATTTAAGGTGATAACCAGAGGGGAAACTGAGTGATGGGTATACAGGAACTCTCTCTATCATTTTTGCAATTTTTAAGAAAATGTAAAATATTCTATAATGAAAGTATATTAGAAAAAATAGTGAAATTCTGCCTTTGTCTATGTTTGTCTTTCCAGCTCTGTTATCTGACTGGTTGATTCTACTAAGGGTAATAGTCCAGTTGGAACCCAATAGCAGTTTGGAGTTTTAAAGTATGCGAGCCTTTGTAAAGGTAGGTGACAAATCATATGAAGATGTGTTCTTTTAACCTCTTCATAAATACTTACAAATGTAAATTCTAAGTAAAACTATTTTACTTTTAAAAATATTTCTTTTTTTAGAAATCAGAATATTTTATATATATTTACAGATGGTTGGCGTATAAAAAACAAAATCATTAATCAAGTAACCACTTCTTTTTACAAGAATTCTATACTTTGTAGCTTCTTTATGATATTTTTTCCTCATACTGTTTCAATTTACATACAACTTTGAGAAGATCTGGTGGCTATGTGTCTCTACAAATTTTGGGCTTATATATTCTATTTTCTGACATTTTTGGCTACTCCCTCATAATTAGTGTGTATTAAGTTTGTTAAATTCTATAGCTCTGATTTCAAAGTTCACACACAGAAAACATAGAGACAAAAGCACAAAATTTTCTTGTCTTTATTAATATTAAGATGTCACAATCTAGTTCTATTATTTCTTTTGCCGGCAATTGTAAACTAATTTTCCTTTGCTGATGGCAAGAATCTAACCACTGAGATTCAGACACTTACAGTTAGCCTTCACCAACAGGAGAATTAAAGTGGTGCCTCAACACTCCCTGTTTGGCTAATGGTAAGATTTATTTTAAGACTGTAGTCAAACCGAACTTGATATTCTCAGTTCCCAATCAGTGATCAACTAAGATTAACCATTGATATAACAGCTCAGAAAGACACAGTTAAAAGATAAAGCAGACATACAATTAAACTAATGTGACTTTATGAATCTTGCTGTGATAGTTGTTTAAAAGCTCTGTGCATGTCCATATTGCATAAGTAGAAAAATGAATGTTTCTTTTTAGTGTTCCTTTTAGGAGATTACCTTGTTCGAAGAGATTAGGTATTAATCCAGTTTTAGAACATTGTTAATTTCAAGAGGCAGATGTGAAGTTAAAACTATACAGTTTTTGGATAATATTTTCTTTTTCTTTCTTTCTTTCTTTCTTTCTTTCTTTCTTTCTTTCTTTCTTTCTTTCTTTCTTTCTTTCTTTCTTTCTTTCTTTTTTTTTGAGTTGGAGTCTCACTCTGTCGCCCATGCTGGAGGGCAGTGGCACGCTCCCGGTCACTGCAACCTGGACCTGGTAGGCTCAGGCGTTCCTTCCCGTCAGCCTTCCAAGTAGCTGGAATTACAGGCGCACGCTACCACGCGCAGCTCATTTTTGATTTATTGTAGAGACACAGGTCTCGTCAAGTTGCTGGGGCGGGTCTCGAACCCGCTGGCTCAGGCAATCCACTCACCTTGGCCTCCCAAAGTGCTGGAATTACAGGCTGAGCCACTGAACCCGGCCGATAATATTTTCAATATTATAAGTTTGAAATGAAATTAATTATTTTAGTATTTATTTATTTATTTATTTATTTATTTATTTATTTATTTATTTATTGTTTTTTGGGTTGTAGTTTCACTCTGTCACCCAGGCTGGACTGCAGTGGCTCACTCATGGCCATCGTGGCCTCGGCCTGCTGGGATCAGGTGATCCTTCTGCCTCAGTCTTCCAAGTAGCTGGATCCACACCTGGCTTAGTTTTTGATTTATTGTAGAGATGAGGTCTTGCCAATTTGCCCAGGCTGGTCTTGGACCCCTGGGCTCAGGCAATCCTCTTATCTCAGCATCTTAATGTGCTAGGATTGCAGGTATAAGCCACCACGCCCGGGTCTTAATTATTTTATATTTCAAATATTGATGATTCCTATTCCCTATGGTCATTCATTTTATTTATCAATTAGTTCTCAAAGTCAAAATTTCTGTGCAAAAGTTATCTTACCTTTACTTTGTAAAAATGTTGCATTTTTAATATAAATTTTCAATTAATTAAAAAAGTCCCTCATCTTAAAAAATTTTGTAGTGAGAGTTTCAGTAAAGATCTTACACACATATTTATAGAGTAGAGGTGTAAAGACATCAAATTTAATTTTTGTAACCAGTAACTCATTCTTCTTACAAAACCTATGATTATACCAATCTGAATATTGTCTGTCATGCAAATATGATAATAAAAAAATTATTGCAAGCTCTTTCCATTATGAATACAAGACTTAATGATGTATTAAGACATTCAAAAGCCCAAATAAAGCAGAAACATGTTTTTCTCAAATGTTTTTTGGCTCACTCTGTCTAAAAACCAAAGATAAAAATGAAATATAAAGAGTTTGATATTTATTTTACATAAGAATAGTTTAAAGATAATAACTTGAAAAAGGATACATTTAAAGAAGTCAGTATGCTTATTTATTTATTTATTTATTTATTTATTTATTTTGAGTTGGAGTCTCACTGTCACCCAGGCTTGAGTGCAGTGACATGTTCACAGCCAACACAGAATGGACCTTCTGGGCACAGGCGATCCTACTACCTTAGCCTTCCAACTGGCTGGAATCACAGGCATTCACCGCCATGCCTGGCTAATTTTTTGATTTATTCTAAAGATGAGGTCTCGCTAAGTTGCTCAAGCTGGTCTGAAACCTCTGGACTCAGTCAATCCTCTCATCTCTGCCTCTCAAAGTGCTGGGATTAGAGGCGTGAGCACTATGTCTGGTGTTCATTTATTCTTAATTAGAATAGAGTTCATATTTACACAGAAGACAATTGAGGAGAATGACTTAAAATTATTTTTTTTGTAATAATGGGGATTTTCATATACTTTACCTTTGAAGACAGACCTGAGATAATCTCCCTGGAATGCTATAATGAAATGGAGAGTATATCTTAGAACATTGAAAATATAGGTTTTGGCCATTGCCTTGCTAGAGTCTGGTGTGGCTATGTGCTCTTTGAGCCATGGCTGTCGCCATGCTTCCTGGCTTTGTTCCCCCTCCCCCACCTTGGAAAGGTAAATCTTCTTACTTCCTTCTCTTTCTCTCTCTAATCTACTTTTAAATAAACTTTTCTTTCTTAAAAAAAAAGAAAGAAAGAAAATATAAGTTTCAAACCAAACTAACATTAATAACATTCATTTATTAAGAAAGACATTTTTTTATTAATTTAATTTTGAATAGAGTAAGACTATGGGGTCTGTTTACAATCTTACCTCCTCCTGTTATAAATTTTTTATAAACAATCAAATAAAGGGTAATCTATTTCTTAACACTTTACAAAACTTACTGCTTGACCCTTACTTCTCACCTATATTCATGATTGCTTAATTGATAATTAGATTAATTTATAAGCAATCATGCAAAAAAGAAAGAAATCATCCTCTTTCCACATGGTTAGACAGCACTCTTTGATCGCTTATAGAATACTTTTTTGTTCCACTATGCAAAATGTGGTTGAAGTTGGCATTACTTCTGCCTGTTATTGTTGGAAAGGATAGCAAAAATGCAGACAAAGGGCCTTTGAACTAGACTATAAAAAGAAATGAATAAAAATATGAAGAGGGTATAAATGTATAAAGATATGAATATGTGTGATATTGTTTTACATGTGTTGAATTTTAAATCATTTGAAGTGTTAAAGAATGAAATGTACATCCGTATGAGTGTAATTGGCAGATGGATCCAGGAGAATAGGCATCAATGATGAAGAACTTTGGATAACATGTAAAAATATATCTGGTATGCAGGCTTTATGTTTTATGTGATGTGGAGCCATGTATGGTTGCTGTCGTTTGTTTTAATTTAGCGGAATAACCTGATAAAGGTGTATATGTGCATATGTATGGTGTAAGAAGGTAATTGCTGGCAATGTATTGGGAAGTGTATATCTGTGGTCTTTTGGGAGCATCAGTTTAATTCTATTCCTGTCTATATTGTAAAATCCCTTAGAAAACTACTTATATTTAATCAGTATTCAAAAATAATTTATATATATGTATATTTAAATATTTCAGAGTTTTAACTATAGAGACGCCTTCAGGATTCCATCAATACTTTATTTTATGTAGATGAGGATGCAAAGGGTGTTGGGAAAAGTAAGTTTTAGATGAGGTTTGTTGGCTGGCACAGAGGCAAAGAGATCTAGAAACTATCTTTAAAAATAAAAAAATATTTAGGGCATTGGTATGAATGTCAGGTCCTGACACTCAGAAAATGCCACCTTTCAGCAGCAATGAGGAGAAACAGAAACTGATGGAAACACAGAGGGAGCAACAAATCTGCTCAGCCACAAATGGATTTGAGCATTTCTGGTTTTCGTGTTCATTGCGTCCTGCTGAGTTGACAATGAGGTTCAAAAAATGAATTGCAGAGCAATCTGGTTTTTTTTCAAATGCACTTTGTAAGGAATAACTAGAAATCATTTTGTAAATTTTGTTAGTGTAATTTTCCCCGATGGGTTATTGTTTGAGTTGCAATTAGCACATCTGAGGTAGATAAATGTGGGGATTTTTCTAAATTTGGTAATTGTCAAAGGTTAATAATTTGAGGCATGCCTGTTAGGATTTCACAATGGACTTGTCATTGGGAATTATGATTCATCATCTACACGGAATAACAAGGACAGCAAGGAAAGGAAACTGCATAAGCAGTTGACTGTTCCAACTTAGACTCTGCCAGACTTTTAATTCAGAAGAAAGAGTTATGCCAATTACTCATGATTGCTGCAAGTCTCCAGGATTATTAACATCAGTTTACTACAAACGAGAGAAGTAGAAAAAAATTTAAAAGTTACCCCCATTCTTCCATGAATTTCCCTTTATGTAATTTTCTATTTCTCTGCACAATATTTAATTTAAAAAGCCATAGACCATAAGATGCTCTTAAAATCTTTCACACCCAGAGACACAAAGGTCATTTACATGCGTTTTATTCCATGGTGCATCTTTTCAGTTAATTTTAAAGGTCACTTTCCTTCTGTGAGCCTACATATACTATCCCTTAAATAAAAATGAAAGATGAAAAATAAATGGAAGATCTTCTTCTGTTGTTGTTTCTTCAGGCTTTAAAGATCTTCTGTTTATATGTCATGCTGCTTTGATGTTTTTTGACAGGTCACTATCTAGGCTATTGTGCTATCATTCAGGTTAGCTTAAAATGTTCTTAATACAGAAGCAAGTAAACACAAACATGCTCTTTGTTCCAATAAAAAAAAAAAATACTGCAGGAGCAATGAAGAGAATGCTCGGTTATGGTCTAAGGGACAACAATCCATAATTTACTTTGCAGATGTCTGTGTAATTTAAGCAGCAGGCAGAACAACCACACAGTTGTAGCTGCTCTGGGGAAAGGATACCAAGAGGCTCATAAATCATGGTAAGGATTAAAAGCAATGAGCATTCATCTTCTTAACCTCATACAGCAATATGGGAAAGCCAAGCATCAGAACATACAGAGCTTGGAATCTTTGTGCAGGGATAAAAGGTCCTGGAGTTTTTAAGGCTGCTCTCAATTAGCGTTGACCTCTCATTTGCAAGTCAACAGAACATAATTGTTAAGTTGATTAAAAAGAGGCCCTTTCCATGTCAAATGAAACTGAGTCAGTGATAAGATGTTTCTGTGCAACAGTAATTGTGACACAGAATCCTATGGAAATGCTAATCATTTGCTTCGAATGGAACATGTCTCTTCCAGGGCTGCCTATGGAAGATAACCTTAAAAATATCCAACTCCCAGGCTGTCATGTTTAACTGAACATTTCAAAATGGTGAAATGCCATAAGAAAACTCTACCTCCAGAATAGTCAAGTGAAGGAAATACAGACAGCTGGCTGTCTCCTATAACATTTACTAAATAAATGGTCTGTTACTAATTGTTTATATTTGAAAAATTATCCTAATCAAAGGTCCTTGGATGCAAATGAGTAAATCATACACAGTGAGGCAAGTTTCATTTTGTGTTGAAGATAGAAACGTTCATCAAATTGTAAAGCTTTTGAAAAATATTAGTCTGTTAATTTTCCCAGCACTATTTTAAGTCAGGGTCATGATACAACTGATCTTGCCAATTTTAGAACACCAATACAGTTGCAAAAAATATTTTATTTAAGAACAATCATGGGCCTGCTAAGGAGATACAAACAGATTCTGGTTTCTGATTTTCTAGTTTAATAACAAATATACCTTGGTAATGATTCTTTTTATGTAGCCAGTACTTAATTATCTATTTTAGTTAAGGAGAGCTGTGGTGTGACTAATTCAGACTGGCAGATCATTTATATATATATATATGGCACTGGAATATATATTGTGTTCCTATTTAAAAATAATTTCAGTTGACTTTTGAGAAAGTCACACTGCCATATCTTTAAAAACAGGTAAAATGGCATATCGGGTATTATAATTTGGTCTACTTCTGCACTGGGTGTACCCTGTAATACTCCCCGTGCTGAGGACAAAAAAAAAAAAAAAACCTATTGGCGGGCAATCATAAACTAGTCAAGTTCAAACATATTTTCCACTATCACTTTTCCTTCCTCTGGAATGGTGATTAAGTGCCTTATTCTTATACACAAGCTTGAAGTATGGTTTCAGGGTAAATCAACTTCATTATATCATGTATCACAGCAGTTAGTTGGTCTTTTATCTGTTTTTCAAACAAGACTGTGCTGCATTTCCCAGGAGTCATTCTAGAGAAAGAGGAAAGAGAACTTAACTGAGCTAGGTTTCTCTGTCATATAAACTAAGGCTGAGTACCAAGATAAATATAGCAGGAAATCTACTCTATATCTTTAAGATTAAAATAGACTAAATGATTTTTAGATTTATAATAAGCTCTGTTATTTTACCACAAAGTCATTGACTGCAGAATCTGCTAAAAACATTTTTATAAAGAGCAAATTATTTGTCACCATGTCTACATATATAAATTATATTTTAAAATCATTATTAAAAAGGAATAATTAGCTTGATTTAATCATTACATAACTTATGCATATATCAAAACATCACATTGTACCCAAGAATTTATATAATTATTATTCATCAATTAAAAATATAATTATTTATATCCACAAATATTCATCAAGAGTAAAATGGATAAATTGATAAATATCCACACAGTAGTAGAATAATGAAAATAAATAAACAGCTACTCATGCCGTACCATGGATAAATAACAAACATAATATTGAGTGAAAGAAAGCATATGCAAAAGAATACAAGAATATTCCACTGATGTAAATTTGAAGAAGCAAAAGTTACACTTTAGTACAGAAATCAACATACTAACCATATGTTGTTAGGTGTGAGGGTGCAGTGATTAGGAAAGGGCATGAGAGGCTTTCCTGAGGTATGTTGGTGTTCTTATTCTTCACCTGAGTGAAGTTACAGGAGAGGATAGCTATTGGGACTGTGTGTGTGTGCTGTATTTGTGTGATTTGTGTACTCGTCTTATGTATGCAATATATTTGGATAAAAATATTTTATTTTATTTTTTAATTTTTTGAGTTGGAGTCTCACTCCGTTGCCCAGACTAGAGTGCAGTGGCACACTCCCAGCCATCGCAGCCTCGACCTGCTGGGCTCCGGCGATCCTTCCACCCCAGCCTTCCAAGTAGCTGGAACTACAGGCGCACGCTACCACGCCCAGCTCATTTTTGATTTATTGTAGAGATGAGGTTTCGCCAAGTTGCCCAGGCGGGTCTCGAACCCGCGGGCTCAGGCATTCCACTCACCTCGGCCTCCCAAAGCACGGGATTACAGGCTGAGCCACCGAGCCTGGCCAAAAATATTTTAAAAACTAAATATGCAAGTATAGGTTAAAAATAAAATGAAAAATCTTATAAATAGGAAGAAATGATTAGAGAGTATTATGTTATACGTTAAATGTTCTTTTTGGCCATTTAAAATGCTCTTTTATATTTCAAATGCCTCTGTAAAGTGGGTGACATATAAAGAATAATTCACTTTTCCCTCCTTAATTTTTTTCTTAATAATTTTCTTTCTAGTCTACATAAGGTATTTATATGCTTGGGGATGAGGGGTAGACTATAGATTTATGGAATAATTAGTCTAAGAATATCACTGAAATTAATTTATGTATAACTTTGTGTTCATGACTCTTCTCTGAGTTGAGTATAAATTTATGGGAAACAATGTCAAAAGTTATAAGTTTTTTTGTGCTCACATTCTAGTGAGGAAAGTAAAAACAAGCAATTGAATTATATAATATTTAAGTTATATATAAATAAGTTTACAAAAAATGATAAATACTGTGCAGAAAATTAGCTGGGAAGAGTGCCAAGAAGTTTCTATGTTGTACAGAAAAGAAGTAGTGGTTTGCAAATTTTGAAAACATGTTTAGAGGATATCTTCCTGATAAAATTACATTTGGAAAGACTTGAAGGAGATGTGGGAACAAGCCTTGAATGTATCTGAAGAAAAGTACTACAAAGAAAACCACAAATTTTAAGTCACCAAGGTGGAAGGTATTTGTCATGAAAGATTGAAAACCAACAAGAAGCTCAGTGTATCTGAAGTTGGAAAAGAATGGAGAATTGCAGGAAAAGAGGACCCACAGACAGCAGGCCCTGTAGAACTTTGCCTGTTCCTCTAGTGACAGTGGAAGGCACTGGATAGACTGGCAGAGGACCTCCCTAACTGATGTGTTGATAGTGCATCACTGGGGCACAGGAGTGGAATTAGAGAATCCTTTTTCAGGTGATTACAACAACCCTGTGCACTTTGATGCCAGATAGGAACAGAGATATAGCAGTACAAATGGTGAGTAGTTGGAAGATTTAGATAATATGGTTGGTGGTGTATTATATACACAGTGTGAGAAAATGAGAGGCATACAGGGTGATCTATATTTGGATATTTGGCCTGAGCGATGGGAGGATGATTTTGCCACTAACTGAGCATATGTTGTCTGAGCTACTTTTAGACATCTAAGAAGATGTGTTGACTAGGAACTTGGATATATTCATATAAAATTCAGGAATGAGTTCATCCTAGTATATATAAAACATTGACCTAGATCTAATTTTTAAACAAACACACTACATTCTCTGTGTCAGGTGTTAGTCTAAGCTTTTTGTGTGTATTAACTCATTCAATAAATCCTTATAAGAACCATATGAAAAAAGCACTATTGTTATCCTCTCTTTGCAGATGAGAAAAGTGAGATTAAGAGTTTAAAGTAACATTTTTCCAAGATCACATAGCTGGTAAGTGGAAGAACTGGGATTCAGATCCAAGCACAATAAAATGATCATACCCAACTTGATACAGGATTAGATCACAAATGGAACAACTTCAGTCAAGAATAGCTATCCAAGAACTAGGCTTTGGGGCATTCTAGTGAAAAGACATCAGGGAAATGAAAAAAGTGCAAAAGGAAGAACAAAAAGAGTGGTCTCCTGAGATGAAGTGAAGGAAAACTTTTAACTAGGTCAGGTGCTGCCGATGAATAAAAAATAAAATAAAATGTAAAATCAGGACTGAGAAGAGACCACTGGAATTACAATGGGGATTCCATTGTTTATGTTGACAACAGCAGTGTTGATGAATTGGTGAACAACGTTTTTGATGAGAACTATGAAAACAAAATGGGGCAGAATTAATTTCCAAGATCAAGGCAGAACCTTGAAAGCAGAATTGCTGACAAAGATTTATTTGAAATTTTTGTGCTATTTTAAAGTGAATAGAGACATAGTTCAGAGTTCAAAATTCACATAAACAATTTGTCATACACATTTCAAATGACCAAGGAGAGATTATAATGAAGTGACACAGATCAAAACACATCTACATTAAGTTTAAACTCTTTCCTCAGAGCATGTAAACTCAGATTTTAAAAAAATTCCAAATTTTTGTGTCATCAAAATTTGAATGAAACATCAATTTGCTATACCATTAACAACATAGTGTCTGCTCCATTGTTCCTTTTAGAGTTGCCTGAATAGTATAGGTTGCAGTGGTTAGATGTGTTTGATGTGGCACCAAATTGTACAAGTTTCAAACACAGACTTTTTGCTGGAATGCCTAGATTCCAACTCAGCTTAGCCATTTATCAGTAGTGACAAGTTACTTAACCTCTCCGTTTCTCACTTGTTTCTTCTACAATATAGAATAATATAGGTCCCAAAATAGTGTATATCTGATAGGGTTGGAATCAGAATTATGTGAGCTTATATTCATATTTGTATATGTTATTTGTAAATTCTAAGAACAGTGAGTGGTCTGTAATAAACTGGTTTTAGTGGTTTGTAAAAAATAAGTTACATTTTTTTGTATGCTTATTTGTTTGCCTCTGGGCTGTATAGGGAGTAGAATATTTGTCTTCTTCCATATTTCTCTGATATCAGAAATCCAAGAATTCCCTTCCACTTCAAGCCAGCTAACTCCCATTGATGATATTTACCTGTTTTATTCTCAATTTATAATTATTCTCATAGATTCCACTATGTTTTAAGTGTTTTTTTTTCCTAAGGTGTATTTTTCTTGTATTTCTAAATTCACTCTTATGCTGACAAGTACTTTACCATTTGTTTAATAAAATGTCTTAAATGAATATCTACTTCTGATATATATATATATCATGTATATATGCATACAGATATATACATATATCTCCCAACTTGTCAGACTCTTTCATATATATACTCCATATCAAGGCATCACTTCCATTTGAAAGCTGCTACTTAAACTATTGGCAGACCCAAGACCCTTGGAACATAGCAAGGCATGTATACAGAGCACATGTAGCCCCGTTACCTTGTTAGATTAAGTGAACATTTTAAAATATATATTCTCATTTTCTTACATTTATATTCCCCACTCATAAATAGCCCACTAACATAATCAATGCCCAAAAATGTTCAATGAACAGTTTTAAGGAATGTTTCTATGAAGAGCAGTAGGATCCTTTGAAGTTTTTGCTGCCTGTAATGAAACAGATGGAGAAATTCATTTTTAAGCATGATATTTAGTTCATTTTTTCCATATTGTTTGAAATCCACTTTTCCTCTTGCCCTGAGGGATGCTTGCTGTCTAAGCACATGTTTGAAACCAGATAGAAAACATATGTTCTGGATACCCCTTGGGTCTGACAGAAGGGGTGAAATGTAGAATAACTACTTCTTCAGTTGTACGAAAGGGGGTTTCCTTTCTGCAACTGGTATTTCTTCAAAAGTGCAAGATGCCATGTTGTACAGCCTTCTGATAGTTTAATTATCATCACATTTTCTTTCAAAACAATATGAGTCTTCTTAAACATAGGTAATATTGAAACTTGGTACGAATGTAACTAGGGTTTAATTATGCCTTAAATTCAATTTTCCAACCTTATCGCAGAGTGCTCCTTGTGTTTTCCAAGCAGCAGTAGGTAATTCCAGTGATAAATTTGTGCTGACCTTATATGTTTCACAGGGATTTTCATGGTCCAGGTCTTTTTTTTTTAAGAACCACTGCTCCAGCCTATACAGTAAGTCCTCATTTAACGTGTTCAATAGATTCTTAGAAAATTCAGACTTTATTTGAAGAGACATACAATGAAGCTGACTTTACCATAGGCTAATTGATTATAACCAAGAATTAATCCATATAGCAGATTTCTGGTCACAAAGCATCACTAAACTTCTAAATAAAGACCAAGACACTTCTCATATTAAACATCAAAATAAATATGAGCTATATGTATATTTAAGAAAGATTAATAAAATCAAATAAGATAATTATGTACCCAGTTATTCCTGTTCAGGGCCATGTATGGCCAGAACCTGTCATTCCAGCTCAGGATACAAGACAGGCACCAGTCTTGGATAACATCCATCACAGGACTCGCCCACACCCACACTCACACTGAAACCATGTAGACATTCCCACTCACCTAATGTGCACAGCTTTAGGATGTGGGAGGAAACTGGAGGACCTGGGGAAAACCCAAGTAAACCTGGAAAGAATGTGCAAATTCCACACAGACAGTGGCCCCCTCAGAGATTTGATTTTTTTCTCATCTACATTATTATAAAACAAATTTGAACCAAACGATATTTTAGAGGACCTTTTTATACCATAGTAAACCATGTACGTTTCAAAATTTCAGTTTCTCAACCACAACCCTCCTAACTCACAAGGATTCACATGCTCACGCTCCAAACCACCCCACTGCAAAAAACTCGAGTGTCACTCTATTCTTTAAGTTTCTCACCCGGGAACTGGTGTCACATTCTTTTTGTTTTGACCATCTCATCACATGGCTTTATTGGCTATTAAGCTATCTTTATTTGACATTACATTGTAGCTTTATTTCCAGGGACCTTGATTTCATCTCAGCTTCTGTGGTTCAATGCCCAGTGGCCCACTCTCATTCCAGTGTATTCCTGTGCTTCTGGCCTTCTTTGAATTACCCAGCCTTTCCTCCTCTCTCAGGACATCCATGTACTTTTCTATCTTGAGTAGAATGGCTTTATCCCCTTCTATTCATAACTACCTTAAAAATTTTTGCTCAAATTTCAGATCTTCTCAATGGCAATTTCTTCAAGGAAAAACTAAATACAAAAAAAGAAATCTATCACTATATATCTAGAGAGTGAGAGAATATAAGCCTAATAACCAATAGACATTGTTACCTTGCATTATACGTTCAGCTTATAATATGAGTTTAGAAGTATGGTCATTAGTGACTTAGGGAAACAGAGGAACTAGATATTATTCACAAATATATTAAACATGCTATATAGCACTTTAAGTGGTGTCCAATAAATTTAATTGGATGAAATCAGCTACTGTATCATTGCAAGGCAATAAAATGATGGAAGATAGGAGTAATTTCCAATCATAACACAAATCTGTGATAGAATCAGTGGTCATGAGATACAACGTTCTTATGACTGCTGGTCATATACATAAGATAACTCATCACCATGTCCAACAAGACCTATAATATTTCATTCCTGACAAACTCTTAAGCTCTATCCTCTCATTCAACATATCAACATAACCACATACTATGTTATCACCCTGTTGTTTCACTCTAAGAAACTAGTATAAGTCCTGGGTTCATTTGCAGGTCAGAGAAATCACTGTGAGAGACAAAAAGCTTTTTTTTTAAGGCCATATTTGTTTTAAAATATTTGTTAGAGTGGGAGAAAGAGGTACTATCTGAACCACTATGAATGAGACTCAGAACATCATCAGTGGCCTGCCAAATGATATTCTCCCGTGTGTACAGCAAGGAGACTAAGAAAAAGGGGCCAGGACAACACCATCTTCATCTCAACAGCTGACACTATATAGATGAAATGGACAGCGTTTTATTAGTCACATATACTCACATCCTGGGAGGAGAATACTGTTACTTGTAACATATAGGGCTATATCTAAGAATAGTAAACAAGAGGAGCTGTGTGAGGCAGCCTTTGTAATATTAAAAGGATGAGGTGACCTCTGGTTCCTGTAGGAGCATGCCAACAGCTTGGTTGAATAATGTTGCAACTGTCAGAATTGGCATTTGCTTCTCAGGGATAATCAGGTGCAATATCTGGTCTCCCTGATAAGGAGGATTGTTCGGCTAGGTAACTTATCTCTGGATACAAGAGGGAGGGAAACTTGGAATTAGGTTATTAGAGACCCTTCTAATTTTCCCCAGATGCCAAGGCACACATAATATCAGACCTTATTTTAGGCCTTATACCACACATGGTATGTTTGTATATTACATAATATGAATGTAATAAAATGGTATTTTTTAATAGGAAGTAAATTTATTACTATCAACGAGATCAATTTTACATTTTTCTTATAGAAATTATTTTACATTGCTCCAGGTTTTGATTTTGAATTAGAGTTAATTAACATTAGATGGAAATAAAAATTAAGTTCCTCAGTCACATGGGCTACATTTCAAGTGTTCAGAAATCTCACGCAGTGATGATTGTATAGACTATGATATTAAGTAAAGACATGGACACTCAAAAAGCTAGATTCTCAGGTTAGGGAAAATAGAAATTACAACTTGTTTCCAAACTTACTTAAACTATCAGATATTTATATTTCATTTTGAATCATACAGCTAGCTACATGTCTGAAAGTAGATATATTCCTATAAGAGAACATATTAGAAAAAACTATGTGTGTGTATTTAATTTTCCAAATTAAAATTATGGAAAAATAACTCAGATGAAGTGAGAAATTGGATATGCTCTAATTTAAAATTTTAATTCTGGTTTCAATGGTAATGGCATCTTTGAAATAGTGCATGCTCTCTGTATTCTAAAGCTATTCTCAATAACAAGTATAGTGCCTAGCATGTATTCATGCATACATAAATAAGATTTGTTATATTCATTTATTCACTGATTTATTCATTTGTTCAAGAATATTTCTCAATATATTTCATGCACTGATTTGGTGCCTTGGAATAGACTTGAATAAACCTGCTGTGTTTCTGCTTTCCTGGAGTTTACATTGTGGTTGAGGTTGACAGAAAATCAACAAATGAATTATTAATTTATATGAAATTATTTGAGACTAATAAAGCACAGTGAAGCCAAACGAGCAAGTTGAAGCATCAGGGAGAGACTAGGAGTTCAATATATATTGGTGTTCAGAGAAACTGTCTCTGAGGAAAAGTCATTTAAGTTAAGATATGAATAACCAGGAAGAATCTGACATGAGATCACATGCAAGGAGATTTTAAGATGGGAGGTAATAGCTGGTGAAAAGTACTCAGAAGGAACAAACTCAACATACTTGAGGGACAAAAGAGAGTGCCACACTGGCTAGAGTGAGTGAACAGAAAAAATTGAGTGAGAGGATGAAATTCTAAGAAGCTGTCTGGAAGCAAATGTTGCAGGTCTTATTGGCCATGGTGAGGAGTTTGGATTTTCTGTGTATAATCAGTGATCATAAGAGTAGACTGAGTTATTATTGTTGATGGTCATCCTGACTGGAGTCAAGTATTATCTTGGAAAAGGGAACACTTCTACACTGTTGGTGGGAGTGTAAACTAGTACAGCCTCTGTGGAAAACAATTAGGCGAGTCTTAAAAGATCTAAAAATTGACCTTCTATATGACCC
>CAUYQG010020250.1:0-32741 GCA_963574415.1 Tarsius wallacei | reverse complement strand
GCTGGGCTCCGGCGATCCTTCCGCCTCAGCCTTCCAAGTAGCTGGAACTACAGGCGCGCGCTACCATGCCCGGCTAATTTTTTATTTATTGTAGAGATGAGGTCTTGCCAAGTTGCCCAGGCGGGTCACGAACCCACAGGCTCAGGCAATCCGCTCACCTCGGCCTCCCAAAGTGCTGGGATTACAGGCTGAGCCACCGAACCTGGCCTCCCCCTTTCTTTTAAAACAAAAATAGCTAACAGCTATTGAGTGCTTATTGTGTACTAGACCAGTGCTATTTAAAGTGTGGTAGAAGGTTATTGCCAGGCCATTGCAGCCATTGCCAGGCCATTACCACCATGGCCAGACTATCACTGTCATTGCCTTGTTAGACTCTGGTGTGGCCATGTGCTCTTTGAGCTATATGGCTGTCGCCATGATTCCTGGGTTTGGCCCCTCCCCTACCTTGGGGAGGTAAATCTCCTCATTCTTTCTCTCTAACTTACTTTTTAAATAAACTATATATCCTAATCTAAAAAAAAAAAAAGTGCGGTAGAAGACAAGCACAATCAGCGTCACCTGAAGGCCTGTTAAGATGCAAATTTTGGGACAGGCCTGCCCAATTAGAAACTCAAAGTGCTGGGGCCCAGGAATCTCTTTTTAACAAGTCCTTTAGGTGATTCTGATGCACATCAAGTTTGTGAATCACAGTGCTAGATGCATCTAAGTGCTTCACATTTTTTCTCATTTAATTTTTGTAACCACTCTTAACCTAGGAACTATTATTATCCCCCATAAGAACTGAGGCACAGAGAGTGTAAGTAAACAGCTTAAGGTCCCTGTGGCGTATTGTTTCCAAAGATGCTGGCAGCAATCCCTCCTACTTTTTCAATGTGACTATGTCACTTCTCCTATCAAAAGGTAAAGTCTAGTTCTCTCCTCCTTGAACTGTACTGATCTGTGACTTGCTTTGACCAATATAATACAAGGAACGTAAGATGGTGCAACTTCCGGTGCTAGGTCTCAGGAAACCTAGCAGATTATGTTTTCACTCTCCAAGTAAAGTCTAGGCTATCCTGTTAGAGACAGACCATATGGAGGCCCTGGAAAATGAGCAGCTGGACCATGTGAAGAGAGGCCTTGAGGAGAAGAACCAGTGTGTGCAGCTGATATTTGGCATCAAGGTCTCAATGTGTAATGAGGCCATCTTGAACTACAGCTGACTAAAGCCACAGGAGCTTTGCTAATACCACATGGATCAGAGACTTGCTGAGCCCTGGCCAAATTTTCTTTCTCTCTTTCTTTTTTTTTGAATCGGAGTCTCACTGTCATCCAGGCTGGAGTGCAGTGGCATGGTCACGGCCACCGCAGCCTCGACCTGCTGGGCTCTGGCAATCCTTCCGCTTCAGCCTTCCAAGTAGCTGGAACTACAAGCCCGGGCCGCCGTGTTCAGCTAATTTTTTTGAATTATTGTAGAGACGAGGTCTCACCAAGTTGCCACATTTTCAACCCACAAAATTCTGTGCAATAAAATGGTGTTGCTTTCAGCAACTGAATGTTGGGATAGTTTGTTATGCAGTGATAGAGAACTGAAACAGTCATATATTTGTCGATGGTGGATTCTAGAGTCCAGCCTAGACAACTTGTTTTAGGGCAATCCACCTTAACCATTGTTCTTTGCTTCTTTTTGCATTAAAAATAAAATAAATAAAATAAAGTGAAAATTGTTATTTTATTAACATGTGGGTTTTAAGCCCCAGTTCCAATGCAGGGAATCTGGTAAATTGTGCCATGTACTATTTTTCCCCCTAAGCTAGGAAATAATGATCGCTAACACCCATGTAATACTTACTAGGTATCGATAAGGCAGTAAGAGCTTGGCATATATTTTAATTTGCAGATTTTTTTTCTAATCTTTGAAATATATACTTAGGTAATTAATGCTCAGCCTTGTTTCTAATGCAAGTTTTTTTGGTTTTTTTTGAGTTGGAGTCTCACTCCATTGCCCAGGCTGAAGTGCAGTGGCACGGTCATAATCACCCCAGTATCGACCTGCTGGGCTCCAGCGATCCTTCCACCCCATCCTTCCAAATAGCCGGAACTGTAGGCACACGCTACTATGCCCAGCTAACTAATACAAGTTTTTAAAGCTCTGCATTTTCTTCTAAGTACTGTAACTGCATCCTAAAATTTTTGATATAATTATCATTAAGTTTGAAATACTTTCTAATTTACATTATGCCTTCTTCTTGGGCCCTTCTAGTTAAATTATTATTATTATTTTTTGAGTCAGAGTCTCACTCTGTAACCCAGGCTGGAATGCAGTGGCATGACCTTGGCCATCGCAGCCTCGACTTGCTTGGCTTAGACAGTCCTTCTGCCTCAGCCTTCCACGTAGCTGGAACTACAGATGTGTGTCACTATGCCTGGCTAATCTTTTAATTTATTGTAGGGACAAAGCCTCACCATGTTGCCTACGCTGGTCTTGAACGCCTGAGCTCAGGCAGTCCTCTTGCTTTGGCCTCTCAAAGTGCTGAGATTACACACATGAACCACTGTGCCCAGCCTAATTATCTTTTTTTTTTTTTTGATTTGGCGTCTCCCTCCATCGCCCAGACTGGAGTGCAGTGGCCGCTTCTGGCCACCGCAGCCTCGACCTGCTGGGCTCCGGCGATCCTTCCGCCTCAGCCTTCCGAGGAGCCGGAACTACAGGCGTGCGCTACCACGCCCGGCTAATTTTTTTGATTTATTGTAGAGATGAGGTTTCGCCTGCCCAGGTGAGTCTCGAACCCGCAGGCTCAGGCTATCCACTCACCTCAGCCTCCCAAGGCGCGGGATTACAGGCTGAGCCACTGAGCCGGGCTGGGAAAGAATTTTTAAAGCTGCTTTTTAAAAACAATTCCCAGAGCCCAGGACTCCCCTTGGAAAGACCTTCACCAGAAGATTCCAGTCTCATATAATCCACATTTTTCTTACTTGCTCCAAACCTGGTCAAGCAGGTTGTGCCTTTGAAAAATCATGGTCTGTAGGCATTTTTCTACTTTGCAATGCTCAAATGTGACACAAAACCTGTCCTACTGGTTTGTTGCTGTTGTTATTGTTGATGTTGTTTTTAATCTAGCTCTGATTTAACTGGGTCAGCTCTTCAGGCCATAGAATGATGAACCTGCTATGACTCTTCTATCATATAAAGAAAGACAAATTTCACCAAGTAGACTTTTAAGAGTCCTGCAGGGAAAGTTAATTTTTAAAATAGAAATTAAGTAATAGCCAGTGAGCTGTGTATCTAAAATCCTTCCTCAAACTCAGTTCTGATAGGACCAAAGGCATGCCAATTACCACAGCTTGGCTTCAGTGACTCAAGGTCAAAGGGTACTTCTTGACTTCCATCTGGATTATGTGGCAACCACAGTACCATACTCAGTGTTCCTGTGAGAGGCCTGCTTGCAGCTCAGTCTGATCTGGGATAAGTCCTCCCAGCCATACAAGCTGCCAGCAGGTGAGCTTCATGGCCTTTTGTTTCCAAAAGAGGTCTTCTTAAAATATGATGGGAAGCCAGGTTTGGTGGCTCAGCCTGTAATCCCGCGCTTTGGGAGACTGAGGCGAGTGGATTGCCTGAGCCCGCGGATTCGAGACCCGCCTGGGCAACTTGGCGAGACCTCATTTCTACAATAAATCAAAAAAATTAGCCAGGCGTGGTAGCGCGCACCTGTAGTTCCAGCTACTTGGAAGACTGAGGCAGAAGGATCGCTGGAGCTCAGCAGGTCAAGGCTGCGGTGGCTGGAAGCGTGCCACTGCACTCCAGTCTGGGTGACAAAGTGAGACTCCAACTCAAAAAAAAAATATTTGATGGGGGAGGTCTTCAGGGGAAGTTGTCTCAAAAAAAGTGTCCCTGAGGGCAGATCATGCAGGAAACCAGTCTATGAAACAGTGTCTTCGAAGAGTCAAAGGTGGAGGTTATGGGGAGATAAAATTGGTCTCCAGACACTAAAACCAGCTAAACAGAGTTTAAAATGTAAAGTTTAGAGCATATGACTTTTGACATAAAGTTTCTGCTGATAATTTATAGAGTGCCATTACAGGCTGAAAGGTTGTGCAAATTAGTTGTTTTCAAAGGAAAATTTCTTTTGGAGTTTGAATGATCACAAACTGATTAATATGATCCCATACACATTTTTCTTACTATTAATTCTCCGTAGATCTTCCCCCTGAAATTAGGTTTTGAAAGACCATTAACTCTGGCAGATCACAGGCATTCTCCATTCTGAACTGATCATCAGTCAGAAACCGAAAGTCTTAGAACATGGAAATTCTCTCAGCATATTAATGAAAGGACAACACCTCAACCCTCAGAAAAGCCTCAACCCTCCCCAGAGTTTCAAGCAAGCAAATCACACTGACCTTAGCCACACATAGGAAGGGGGATCTTGAGCACATGGCAAATTATACTGCTCACATCAGTGGTCCAGGCCAAGTTCAGATCTGAAGATACATCACTCTTGCACACAGCATCTGCAAGAATACAAGGGTGAACAGAACTGAGCTTACATTATAAGCTCCCTAGTGTGAACCTCCCTGACTTCTTTAAGAAAAAGAAAAAGAAAAACTTTCAACAAAAGCATATTGGGCTCAAGAAGTTTTAGAGTATAATATTAATCAGAGATTAAATGCCAGCATAGGTTTCCCAGGGAAATTTGGAGGCAACTCAAGCAGGTTGACATTTAATTTCGTACACAAAGGCCTTATTCCAAATGTCGTAAAGCTCATCACAATGTCAGTGCATGGTGGGAGGAGGGAAGATGCCAAGGATGCTGAGGAAAAGAGTAAGAAGTTCTCAAAAGGCTCAGGAAGGATTATCGACAACAACCCCTGTGCTTACACGGTGAGGAACTGAGACAAATTTTAGTACAAAGCTTCCACCCGTGTTAACGTCCTTAAAATGTGTCATTTTAGAGTAAATCTGTAGAATGTCTAAGCCATATGAGAAAACTGAGGCTCAGAAAGATTGAAAGGCTGCCCCAAACCATATCATCAGAGGGGTACTCAGCCCAGCGTTCAGGTTCCTCCTCTTGTCCTGGGACACACGGCACTGTATGTAGGCTCAGTGCTGGGACATTTTTTAGAGCAGATGGCAGGTCACGGGAAGAACATTAGATCTGGAATTCTAGTACCAGGATTCTGTTTTCTAAGCTGCTGCATACCAACTCAGCACTCGGACAAAGCAAGAAACTTCTTTGAGTTGAAAACAAGGATGGCAAATAGTAGATTGAAGCGACAAAAACCCGCACCCTGGCACAGGCAGACATTCAGCATGTTTAAGGTTAATACAATACTAACGTCTTGTAGCAGGTCACATCTTGGCATCAGGGACAGGAGCAGGCATCATGTCAACTGACAATGACCCTTTCTTCAAAACATCTTGCAAGGGAAAATCAACTGTGAAGTTTACAAGTGAGGAAATTAAGAGAGCAAAAAAATCAATAGCTTGTCCTAAACCCCACAGGTAGTCAGTGGAAAACCCAGGATTCAAATCCAGGCAGGCAGATTCAAATCCAGCATTCACAATCTCGGCCATAATATGCAGTAAATAATATCAAGAAAGTTGAGGTAACAATTCACACCCTAGAATGACTAAATTTTCTATAATGTTTTTACTTTTACACAAACTTAACTATAAATGGGGATCTGGGGGAAAATATGAGAGTTTTTATAAGACGTGAATGGGAGAAATAATAAAGTATGATACAGTTTTGAAGTCTTGGACTCACTAGATACTCTTAGGAACCTTTTCCTAGGACTTAGCAATTGGAACACTGCCCAGCAACTCTTGCTATGCAAAGTGACTGAGCGGCTGGGGATGGGGTCAGAGAGGGAGGGGCAGCAGCAGACAAAGGACCAGTGAGGCCAGCTGCTGCCGGCAGAGGCACACCTCTTACCTGGTGTCATGGTCAATTCACACGGCAACTTGATTGTGCCACAGGCCATGAGACTGCCAATCATCAATCGTTTTGGCATACAAAAAGGCATTTTCATGAGGTTTAACTTGACTGAGGCTTTTTCCAACCGACCTCTACCTGGTCAAGTGGAATCTTTCCCTGAGAACTGAATTCCAGGATCCCAAATCCCTCATCAAAGGGCAGCCCACACCACCACCCAAGACTGCCCTGGTGTTTACCGTTCCCCACCATATCGCACGGCCTCCCAGGGATATCCCATCCTCCCAGCTGGTCTGCCTCAGAATGGCCTCTCCCACCCAGCAACAAAGCCACAACCAACTGCCAGAAGGGGAAAAAAATGTTTCTATCCACACACCTAGAAAAAAAATCAATTCATTTCATTCTGGGTAAAGTTACCTGCGATCTCAAAGCTCTGTCAGAAAGTCCAAAGTCATTTATATAGCAGAACATTGCAGAAATGCCAGATGGAAATGTGAATTGGTTTTTTAAAAAAAAGTTCCTTAGCTATGGCGTAATCCTCTTCCTTCGGGTCCTCAATTCATTTTGCGCTGCATCCAAGCCTCTTCCTCAGAGCTGTCTCCAGGGACTGTCCCCACCAACACGCTCCATTAAGCGGGGCACACTTGCACACTCTGCTCACTTATCCCTAGTTGGTTTGTTGCCTTCAGTTATTTTAGTTTCTCCCTCTGCCTGTGTCAAGGCTTCAGACAGAAAATTTATAGCTAATAAAAATCTGTAAAGAAAGAATTCCTTTCTAGTGGGTGCAACCTGAGTATTTTCTCTTGTTGGCAGAAGCATTAGCTCCATGCCCTAGAGATGCTGTCTAGGGGAACATTTGGCCCTCCGGCCTCCCACATGGGACATACCCTCACAATTCTAACAGCAGACAGAATGGTTCACTCAGTCCTGCTTTGCAGCAAATAAATCCTGAGCCGAAATATAAAATTAGTATTGATCTGATACCATTGAACTTATGTCTGCCATTTAAGGGAGAAGAACACTTGTTCCATGAGGCAGACAGTGATCTGTTCCATTCAAATGAGGAGCAAAATTTAGCAGGTGCAGCGAAAGATTTTTCTTTTCTACTTGCTAAATAAAAATAGCATGGGAACTCTGCATGTCTTCCAGAACCATCTCTTCCAGATGCAAAAGAGGAATGAATCTTTTAGATTTGCCTATTGGGGATTCCTTGGGGTGCAATCCAGGACATCACTTGGTTTGAGCTCATTATCACAGGCTGATCTGAACTGTCTAAAGCCAACAGAGCAAGCTACATTGTCAGGAAGTTGACCTGCACTATAAGACCACCCCTCCTCATACTCCAAGTCAGGGTCCACGTTGTATATCCTAGGAGAGTAAGTGGAACTGGTGTTATTGACTCCTTTTATCAATCTTTCTTTAGTCTTTCCCTAACTTGTCAATTCATTGGATTTCTCAATGATATATTTAATAACAGTTGCCAAGACTCACAAAATTATAGGAAAAAAATCACGATGCCTGTCACATGTTGAATTGTGTCTCCTCAAAAAAGATATGTTGGGTCTTCACCTACAGTACATCAGTATGTGACCTTATTTAGAGACAGGGTCTTTACAGAGGTAATCAAGTTAAGAGTGAGCTCTAATCCAATATGACTGGTGTCCTTATAAGAAGGGGAATTTAGGACACAGACATGCACATAGGGAAATGCCATGCAAAGATAAAGGTGGAAATCAGGGTAATGCTTCTACAAGCCAAGGAGTGCCAAAGATTGCCAACAACCACCAGAAGCTGGGAGAGAGACCTGGAACAGATTCTTCTCCAAACTCTAGAAGGAACCAACACTGCTGACAACTTGATCTTGTACTTCTCCCTCCAGACATGCAGGACAATGAATTTCTGACATTTAAGCCACCCAGTGTTTAGTACTTTGTGAAGTCCTAGCACACTAACACCGTGCCAGTCTTAAAAAAAAAAAGAAATAAAAAACGGCCCTAAGAAAGTTCATTTTCTGTGTGAGATATATATATATAGTAAGGTGCAATGCATCTTGTTCATTTCATTTGTTGAGAATTACTGATGCTGAGTGCTAGGTCTTGGAACACAGCAATGAGTAGGACATCAGAGCCATACCTTCATGGAGCTTATAATCAGTTGAAAACAAATATGGACCATTCAGTTGAATGTTGCCCTGATTTGTGAAGGAAAAATGCAGAGCACAATGGAAATACTTAACAAAGTTGTGTCTGTCCAGATGAAAAGCACAACCTATCCTCAAAATTGTCTTCCAGTAGTTGGTCAACCATTGGGAGGTACTTGGGGCATCCCTAAAGAGACTTCTGCCATGCCAGCTGCCCAGCACCTAAACTCCTCTCCTACTTGGAGGTAATGCCATGATTGGTATGAAACTGAAGAGGGAAAGATGCTTTTCTTCCCTGATACCTAATGGTTGTCAAGTGGCCAGTGTTCCTGCTCAAGATCCTGAATCCCAGAGAGTGACTTCAAACTGGAGGTGATGGCTTCTGCTGCATTGCAGACAAGAACCCAGGGGTAACCTCCTCAAAGTGAGCCCCAGGCCCTGATCAACCTATAGCAGGAGTCTACAGCACATCCCTTGAGACCTTTCCAGGCCTGGTCCTTTAGGCTCATCTCCAATTGTGGGAACTACCAAATGGCCTCCAAATAAATCACTTTTCTTCTGGCAAATAAATATAACTGGTTTTAATTATTATGCACTGATTCAGTTTTGCCAACTGTTAAAGCCTTAAACTAGTTCTAGATGGGTTGGTCAAATACCCTGGATCACTATAATGAATACCACACCCCTACTGCTGCCACTTCTGCTGACAAAGTTCTAGATATTATCCAAAGAGCACAGAAAGACCCTCTGCCAGAGATGGTCCAGCTCATGGAGTCCCTTCTTATTGGTCAGTGTTTTATAGTTGTTGCTGATAAATATGTATCATATCATCTCCACTTGCAACCAAAAATGTTGACTTGTACAATTCCTATGATAATGTGTGAGAATGTGTCTGAGTGCCTTAGTTTACTGTGTGTAGTAAAGAGTGTGTATGGAAACTCATCCTCAATGGTCATCCCTGTATGCATTAAATTTCCCTTCTTGCAAGTCAAAGATTCACAGTTGAAGCCTACTGTAGCTCTGGCCAGATCAGAACCCCAAACTGGTAGAATTTTAGGCATCACCAGCATTCAGTTAGCTATCCCCCTCTGGGTTAGGTGGAAGCCATGGCATGAGGCTGAGGTTATCCATGAAAAGCCCAGAACTCAATTTCCAGTTGTGCCCTTTGGATCTGTGAGACTTGGGTAAGTCATATCTACTTCCAGATCTACAAAATGAAGATTGTAATACCTATCCTAACAACATGACAACCAGGACTCAGTGAAATAACAACGTGAAAGCATTAAAAAAAATACAAAGCATTCTGTTAAGACAATGGGCATTTAGTTTTAATTTTTTTACAGCTCTTTTTTAAGTGGATCTTTTGAAATGACTCAAATCTAAAATTTTATTGGCAAATTTTGCTGTACTAACAATCCCAAAATCTGAGTTGCTTACAGTATCAAAGTTTATCTCCTGCACAGCAGTTGACATCTCGTTCATGTTATGTGTAAACTGTGTGCCTCCTGCCACCTACTCCAAGCTACAACTCTGAAGCATGGGTCTGCTCATTCCAGGGAGCATCCTGTATGTTTGTCACCCCCATCCTTTGGTAGAAGTAAGAGCCACTGCACTTAAAGTTTTTCCCTGACATAGTAGATACCATATCCATACACTTTCCATGAGCCAAAGAAATCACATGGCCCAACCTGGCAGAGACACAGAAGATGCTCCCCTGCCCCCCCGCCACTCCCCTAACAGTACAGACAGTCACATGGCAACCAGTGAAATGAGAACCAGTGAGATGAGAGACCCTCTTACAGGCAGGAGAATAAAGAGATGGGCATCATAGTGCAATCCATCCCTGAAATGTTGTTCTCGGTGATTTACTTACTGCTGTACCAGTACCAAGCTTAAGGGCCTTGCCACTGTCCTCACATGCGTATCACCCCACCACCACCAGTTCTGGTCCACAAACTATTCCAAGTTTGAAAATTCCAACAACAATTTATATGAGTTGCTCAATGCTTTGTCCTTGCCTTCCTCAAAACTATGAGCATCTATACTTTTTCCAGATTAAATAAGAAAAAACAAGATGAATATAGATACACATTGGTCCTTCTCTTCACCTCAATGCTTGCCTGACTCCAGAAGAATCAAGAAGAAGGGAAAGACAAATTGCACCTTCCATTCAACTACCAAAGTTGCCTGAAGAATTCTGGAACATGCCCAAGGGCTTTCTGAACCCCAACATGCAATCTTGCCCTGCTCTTGGCGTTTCATTTATTCAAACATTCAGTGAGTCCTGGTCAGGCAGGTGCTTGGCACCAAGGAGACAAAGAAGAAAGATGCAGAACCTTCTCCTGGAAAATTCACAGTCTAATGGACGCAACTGAACAAATCCACTGAAATGGGTGAAATACTGAAGATAAGGACCAGGTACTATGGGAGGAATAAAGAAAATCACCTACCTATGCCAGGTCCACCAGGAAGTTACATCCATGCCAAGGCCTGGAGAGCACAGTATCAAAAAAGGAGGTCCCATTTTCTGTTCCTTCTCCCAACACCCTCTGTTTCAGCCTTTCCAGCACACTCAGTGGGACTGCTCACACCATTGGGTCATTACTTGTGTTTTTTTCTCTACTGTTTCCTCTAAAAAGACTTTTTCCATCTCCTGAATCATAATCATCTTTTGCAATCCAACACAAATGCTTTGATCTGGACTTGGCCAGTATTCACAGAAAAAAACACCAAATTTCAAGTTTCCTCACATGGGGATCCATTCAAAAAAAAGTCATGTTTCCTGATCATATGAGATTTGTGCTGGTGTTCTCTGCTCTAGCAATCAGTTTTAATTACAGCTTGTCTCCTAGAATTGCTCCTGTAAGTGGCCAGTTTTGGGTGATTAGGCTAGCCTTGCCAACACTGGGGAAGAGTGGTCTCTTTGAAAGCGTATAAGGACTGGGCCCTCCCTTATGTGTAGCTATCAGTGGTGTAGGGCCATTTGATGAGGCCAGGTGTGCTAGTCTAACTAGGAATTAATGAAAATCCAATGACTGAGTTGATACTAGCCTTTAAAATGATTTATCTTCAAGACTCTTCACTTGCTTAAAGTGTCTTATATTTTCTTCTGGTTTATAAATGGAGATTTTAGCAAGTTGAATGATGTTCCCCAAAAATTCATGTCTACCCGGAATCTCAGAATGTGACCTCATTTGGAAATAAGATCCTTGTGGATAAAATTAGTTCCGTTGAAGCCACATCAGCTTAGAGAGAGCCCTAAGTCCCATGATTGGTGTCATTATAAGAAAAAGAAAAGGGTAAGTCAGAGATTGGCACACAAGGATGATGATCATAAGAAGCTAGAGACAGAGGTGGAAGGACAGGCACAGAGACAAAGATGGCAGGGACGTAGCTGCAAGCCAAGGCATGCCTAGGATTGCTGGGAACCATCAGAAGCTAGGAAAAGGCAGATTCTTCCCCAAAGTCTTCAAAGGGATACAGACCTTTCGACACCTTAATATCAAACTCCTCTAGAACTGTAAAATAGATTTGTTACTTTTTGAAAAATTGTCGTTTCCAGATGAATTTCTGACATTGCCACCTGTCATTCCATTATGTTTCCTGTGCCCAATATCCTACCTTCTCTGATATGTGACCCTCTGTGGGAGGCCAAGGCTCTCACTATTATCAAGAAGCCATAAATAAGCCCTCTGTGTTCTTCCCAAAGATCTGGGATGGCATCACTTAAAACCTAAATGATTGGAAGGAGAAGCATGACATAATAACCCACCCCTTATGTCCGCAGTTATTTTCCAAGCTCACAAGTCATCCTAGGAAACACTGTGAGTAGATGATGCATGGTGCCAGATCCCTGCATGCCTCTTGAATATGAAAAAAAGGAGGTGGTTATTTCAGGATTTAGAATATGATTTTCCTCAGAAACACGTGCCAGTCACTCTATAGCCCTATAATTTCAAGCAATCGAAAGTTATAATTAAGTGTCTGCACTTCCAACTCCGAGGGAGGAAAGTACACAGAGTCCTTGATTGAGTAGTAGAAGCCAGCAAGATGAACTTCTGTATTAAGAATCTGAACAATGTGGTAGTGAGGGCACTGGTCTAGAAATCAGAAGAACAGACAATTCATCCTGTTTCCACCTTCATAGCTCCTTGATCATGAGCAAGGCAATTCATCTTCCAGAGCCTCAGTTTTCTTATAAAAAAGGATTATTTTGAGGATCAAATTTGAAAAGTGGAAGTAATTTTTTTTTTTGCAAAGCAATAAGCATTCTAACACATGCTTTTTTTTTTTTGCTCTTTTTGTAAAGCAAGTGTTTATGAAACATTTTTAGAGACATTAACTCATCTAGTCTTTCCAGTCACCAGAGGAGGATGACCTCCATTCATTCCATTTTACACAGGGAAACTAAAGTTCAGATTAGTGACATCACTCGCCTGAAGTCGAATAGTGAGTAGGTAGAAGAAAAGACATCAAATCTAACTTCTCCTACTCCACATCTCAAGTGCTCCAAGCCCCATGCTGCTTATTCTCCAATCAGGCATTTTCGTCGTTGTTGTTATTACTGCTATTCTGTGGCAGGAGCTGAGGAGTCACAAGTACAGAGAGTCCATCCCCACAGTGAGGCCACAGGAGCTCCTCTGTGGTGCCGTTCCCATGGTAACCTACCCACCTGAAGAAATGACATCTGAATGTGTTGCTAATGAATGGAGTCCGAGTTCATTGGGAAAACGTACATCTGACAAGAAACCATGTGAAATAAGCACTCATCTTGAGAACGGGGCAGTGTCGATGAAGCAATGACAACCTTGGAGGGAATGGTTGTCCAGAGAATGGCTGCTCTTGGTGTTTGGGAAGGATTGTGCATGGCTGGACCAGTTCTTTAGATAGAATATCCCAGTATCCTAGAGGTACAAATCATCCAGCTTGCCCAATTGGTCGGAAACGTGTCTTCAGATCACTCCGCTCTTTTGCTCTAGTGTTTTACTCATCAAGCAATCTTCAGGTCTGTAATTTGGTCTCCTGAGGGGATTCTGGAAGAGGGCCTTGAAATGTTGGATCATTTTATCTCTGATTAAAACCCTTCAATGTGTCCCCGCCACCCTGCAGGATGAAACTCTCTCATCTGGCTTTTACAGCTGTTATGATGAAAGTCTGCCTTGCTTTCCAGGCCTGATCTTGCCAAATCCGCCCCCTGGAATCCATGCTCCACACGCTGAACTTCATACAGTTCCTCCAAACGCACCATGTTCTCTCTCACCTCCAGACCCCCCAAGCGCACTTTTCCCTCTGCCAGATGTTCCCACTCCACTTGCCTTTCCCCCCAACTGCTTCCCAAGTGAAACTCAGCTCTGCAAAGTACTTCTCTGAGTGTCCAACTCCCAGAAACACTAGAGTCCCTTGCCCAACGATACCAGAGCACCTGGACTTAACAGTCATTGCACTTAGTACACTCTGCTTATTTGTCCATCCTCCCCACCAGAACAAAAGCTATTGGAGGACAGGAAGATCATATTTATTATTTCATTCCAACAGAGTTTGACACCTGATACAGAGTAGATACTCTCTTAAGTATATGATAATAAATGAAAGAATGAAGTTGGAGGTCCTGAGCCAGATACCTCTCCCACTGATATTTAATAATCATTCTTAATGGCCCAGATTTCAGTCTTGATAAGAGCCTTTTGGTAGCCTGGCAAAGACACAGACACACAAAATGTGAGGCCTGTCCCCAAGTGCCCTTGACTGAGCTTCTAAGTCAAACTATTGCAACAAGAGGAAATTAAAAACACTGAAGCCACAGCTGTCAGAAGCCTCTGAAACCACAGCAGCAACATCACATTCAATGTGAAAATAACTGGGAAAAAAATGATGCTAAGATAGAACCTCATAACTAGAGCAAGTGTAAGAAATGGTTCATAGGAGGCTCTGGCTTCCATTTTGCATCTTGTATTTCATGGCTCCTAACAGCAATTAGTCTCTATGGGAGACAAGAGTGGTCTCTACTCAGGAAGCTCTGGTGCCAGTTCTGAATGAGTCTGTCCCCTAGAGGTCCCTGGAACGCTCACAGAGCCCCTTTTTCCTCCAGAATAAAATCAAAAGCAGCATAGTACTTTCAAGATAACTCCACTTTTCAAGCTCACAATTCACTTGGCTTTATTTACAAGATCTCCTACTAAAGAAATTTTTTTTTTTTTTGAGTTTGAGTCTCACTCGGCCACTGCAGCCTCAACCTGTTGGGTTCCAGTGATCCTTCCGCCTCAGCCTTCCGAGTAGCCGGAATTACAGGCACACACTACCATGCCCAGCTGATTTCTTTTATATATTGTAGAGATGAGGTCTCGCCAAGTTGCCCAGGCAGGTCTCAAACCCACGGGCTCAGGCAATCCACTCACCTCAGCCTCCCAAAGCATGGGATTACAGGCTGAGCCACCAAACCCGGCTCCTACTAAAGAGATTTTGAACCACGAGCTCTATAAGTTGCCTTTGTAGGTTGTAATGGTGTAACAAAAATCTACTGCAGCCATGTTTTTGCTCAAGAGGACCAAAAAAGAAAAAATTCCAAAAGAAACAGTTCAAGAAGATTCTACTTATTTAAAAGCATTCTTTAACCCTGGGAAAGGTCATATGCAATATTGGAAATAGAAACATGATAGCAATTACTTATTAACAATCACTGCTTTATTGGCAACAATGACTTACTAACAAAAACTGATTGATCCAGGGTTTACTTTGCACAAGGCATTTGGCCAGGTACTCCATGGGCACTGTTCCATCCAGTCTCCTCAGCAGCATAACAATGTGAGTACTATAATTCCTCCATTCCATAGATGTAGAAACACAGTGTGGAGAGGTTCACTTTGAGTCCAGTGACCTGGACTCAAAGTGAGACATCTAACTTCAGCCAAGGCTGGCCACCATACAACACTGAGCCTCTGCCATATACTAGCTAATTTGCATGGTGTCCCTCTCACCTTCTCAACAACACGTCCAAGTAGACCTTGTCCCCAGTGAGGAAACTTAGAGTTTAGGGTGAGGCAACTTGCCAAACATCCCAGGATGAGTACCTGAGGCTGAGCCAACCCAGGGCTTCCCCTGCAAAGCCCTTTGGTTGCCCACAACACTATACAATGTTTGCTGTGGACTCCTCCTATTCCCTTTCACTTTTCCAAGCCCTCCCCCATCCACTCTTCAGGCAAGCTGTGCTCACATGCTGTCCTGCCAGTTACCAAGGACCACACAGTTGGACTACAAGCTGCACTGGCCTCCTAGGGAAGGGTCTGGCTTTAGACTGGTGTCTTAGTAACCATCACTCCACTCACCCAGAGCAAAATGTCCCATGTCCCTTTCTCATAAAAATAATAAGTATTATTTTTTCAAGCTAAGCCAGGCATGGTGGCTCACACCTGTAATCCAAGTGCTTTTGGAAGCCAAGGTAGGAGGATTACTTGAGCCCAAGAATTTGAGACCAGCTTAGGCAACAGAGTGAGACGCAACATAGCTGGGTGTGATGGTGTATGTCTATAATTCTAACTACTTGAGAGACTGAGGCAAGAGGATCGCTTAAGTCCAGGAGTCTGAGGTTGCAGTGAGTTATGATTGCTCCACTGCACTCTAGCCTGGGTGACAAAGAAAGACTGTGTCTCAAGAAAAAAAAGGACCTGTTAACTGGCAAATATATACATATACACACATACATATATGCATACTTGTATATGTGTGTGCTTGAGTGCTTACACATATGTATTTATTTTATTTTTATATCTAACTTTTACAATATATTTACATTTTATAATATATTATATTATATTGTAATATAATATGTTTACATTTATTTAAATTTATATAACATATATAAATATATATTTACATTTATTATAAATACATAAATATTTAATATAATTTAGATATTACATATATGTGCTAAATATTGGATATAATAGAGAGGTCTTATGTGTATTTGTTAATATTTATGGTTTTGTACTATATTTCATATGTTATTTTTGTAAACCACAGATTGGAAAAATGCATGAAGTCTACCAATAAGTATAAAGTTCAGCTCTTGAAACCAAAATGCATCTGAACAAAAATGTGCTAAAAGACAACATACATGAAAAGATTCTGGAGTTCTGACCACCTGCAAGCTCAAGGTGAGTCAACAGAGTAATGATAAGACAGGGAGTCCAATGATAGGAATATTCAATTCACAAAGCAAAAAGGAGGCCAGTCTAGCCTGAGCTGTTCAGCCCCACCCTGACATCACAAAACTCTAAGAGCAATGTCATGGGAGAGGCTAAAAGCACATCCACAAACTGAGGCATGCCAGGGCTAGCCATCAGCAATGTGAAGTGTCCCAAACTGTTAGTCAAAGAAATGATTGACGATAGGAAGAATTATATGCCAGTAAGTTAACGGGGACATTGTTAAAAAACAGGATTGTGAGGAAATCATATGGATGGGCTCATGGGAAACAAAAGTGCATTTAAGGTCATTGAAAATTAGCCAACTGAAAATAATTCCAACCAAACTCCCTATTTTGAAAACATTCTTTTCAGGAAGTGCTAATCTGATGTCAGACCTTTTAAGTACCGTAATTTCATAAGATGTTCTCTCCCCAAAGTTCTTTGAGGCTAGGGCAGCAAAATCACTGATGTAAACAGCAGACTTACAAAATTGCTCACTCACCAAAAAGTGTCCATGCCACATAGACCATCTCCATATTTTAGGAAGTGTGTGGGCATCCCAGATGGTGTATTGAAGATTCATTAAAGAAAAAACAAAACTACATTTTGCAAGGACTTGTCACTAGAAATATAGGTGAATTTGTATCGGAGTATAACTTGCTTCTTCTCAAGCAAGAGTATTATGATGGTGGTGGTGGTGGTAGTGGTGGTGGTGGTGGTGGTGGTGGTGGTGGTGGTGGTGGTGATGTGTGTGTGTGTGACAGAGGGAGCGAGAGAACACCAATGCGAATGACCTGAATTTACCATTGTTTCCTGAAAATCTTCTTCCATTACATTTTCCTTTTCTTGATGAAAAATATCACCATCTCCTCAATTTTCTTAGTCAGGAATGGTCACCCTTGACCCCTCCATTTCCCTTGCCATTCCCATGTCCAATTAATGATAAATCTCTCCCAATTCACTCTCCTAAATGCTTCTCTAAATTGTGACCTCTTAAACCCACACTGCCAGCACCTTAGTTTAACACTTCCCACCTGGGTCCCTGCAGCGACTTTCAAACTGACCCTGGCCTCCAAAATAAGTTCCTTTTAGTCCACTCTCTTCTCTAACACCAAAGTAATTTTTCTAAAAGGCAAACGCAAACACATCACATCTCTCATTAAAACCCTTCAAAAGTTCCTTATATGACCAAAACCCAGCTCCTTGCAATGGCACAAAAGGCCTCATCTGACCTAAACCCCATCCATCCACTTCTGCGATGCTGCCCGCTCCCCTCCCCGCCCACCTCCACCCCCACACCACATTCCTGGGGCTCTTCTACATTTTAGACCCTCAATAAGTATGATAATGAGTAATTGAAGACTTGGATCCAATCATGCTATGGAAATTAGAACTAGAAGTGCAGATATCCAGATATTTCTTTAAACATGGAGTTTAAAGAAAGGGTGTTTTCAAAGGAAACCAATCACCTAGGGAGAATGAGAAGAGATTTGGGAATGCCTACATTAAATAGTCAACAATAGCAGATGGTTCTTACAAGGGGAATAGTGGGTGAACTGAGAAGGGACTCGAATTGATAAATCAATTCAAGTTCATGAGCAGATTTCAAAAATTAATTCCAACAGTGAAGGTAGCAGTTTTTAACCTTTTCCTTCTCTTCTTTTGAAACACCATTATTAATGTTCCTTGTGTCTCTGAGCTATTCATTTTCACTATTTCCCGTACACTATTGAAACCTACCACCAAAGATATTCCCAAACAGGTATATGAATCTTGCAAATCCATCATAACTAGAGACAGAGACAAATGATCTCCTTGGACTCTGCAAGTCATAATTTGGAATACTTTATTCTAAATTAGCCTTCTTAATCACCAAGACAATATAAAATTCCCTTTTTTATAGCAGACAATTTACTTTTTACCACTGAAACACTTCTTACTTGTCAATTACATTCAGATGATTTCTTTTCTTTCCTTTTTTTTTTTTGAGTTGGAGTCTCACTCTGTCACCCAGGCTGGTGTGCAGTGGCATGATCACAGGTCACCACAACCTTGACATCCTGGGCTCAGGCAATCCTTCTGCCTCAGCCTCCTGAGCAGCTGGGACTATAGGCACACACCACCACATCTGGCTAATTTTTTTTTTTCTTTTTTGGTAGAGATAAGGTCTCGCTATGCTGCCCAGGATGGTCTTGAACTCCTGGGCTCAAACAATCCGGTATTATAAGCATAAGCCACCACCATGCCCAGCCCCATTCAAATGGCTTACTGAGCTGATTGTTGTTGCTGTTTGGCTGTCATCTATATCATTTGCAACCTTTTCTTGCCCTGAAATAAAATGCTACTGAGAATTGCTGACCACATCTTTTCTTGCCATGGTTGAACTTCATATTTCTGCTCCAAAACTTGCCATGGTTGAACTTCATATTTCTGCTCCAAAACCCTCAACTTTGCAGTCACTTTGCAACACAAGTATTCCTGCCCATTTATGTCTACTATTAGAGCACTGTATCTCCCAGGTTCACTCCTTCTATTTGAAGGTACTGAGCTTTGTTTTTAAAATTTTTTTCCAACTAAGTGGAATCACCATGGAGTTTCTCTGGCAGGCTTGGCCCCATCTCCAGCTCATTCTTCAGGAACAATGTAAAGCATAGCACAAATGTCTTATTTTTATGAATTTGAATTGTCAAAAACATTGATTTGCTGGGGATCCTTAGCATATATGGTCTTGCTGGACAGTTCCTTGTGTGTGCTGTGGAACCGGTTCTTCATATATCTTCATTTGGAAAAGGTTCTTTTGTTGAGAGCCTTCTCTCTTATATCAACACAAAATAGTTTTTGTCCTTTTGTTTCCTTTTCTCATACCTGCGTCCATCACCCCATTCCACTCTTTGGCTTTTCTTCATAGTCACTGATGTATACAGTCTCAGAGTCTGTGTCTTAAAATTCCAAGTCTTGCTGTCATTCTTGGCTTCCCTGTTTTCCATGCCCTCCTAGGCTCTCCATGGGCTCTTCCTGTGCACACATCATGTTCCCACCCACACGACATGTGTCTGGCTGTTCCCTGTGCTGTCTGGGGCTTCCTGCTTCGCTTTCAGGCTCTTTAAGACAAGTCTCTCAGCCAGGTGCAGTGGCTTACACCCATAATACCAGGACTGTCGGAGACTGAGGCAAGAGGATTGCCTGAGCCCAGGAGTTCGAGACCAACCTGGGTAATATAGCAAGATCTCATCTCTACAATACATAAATAAAGGCAAGGCTCTCTCCCTCATGTCACCTGAAAGGCTTGCAATCACCCCATGCATGGTTATTATTCTAGGCTCACATTTCCCCCTTAAGATAAACTTTCCCCACTGGCTGACTCCTGGAACTTGAAACCCAGTTTTCTTCTACAAATTTTAAATTGAACTACCAGGGTTTTTTTTTTTTTAAGATGCTGCCAAACTGGCCTGTGGAAACTAGTCCCTTTTAAAACTGCTTGAAATTCAGAGTTTTCTCCATATTGTTGTTTATTGCCTCAATCTATTTTCCAGCACAGGCATTTTTCTTACATGAATAAAAATTTCAAACACTTTAATGGGAACATTAAATTTGACTTCACTCAGTTCTCCCAACTGCCACAGGTCTTTTGTCGAACACACTGACAGAAGCACAATTTCATTTTTTTTGGTAAGCAACTTGTATATAGAAATCTATAAAATTAAAGGATTTCTTTTCCTCTTGGGTCATGTGGCCAAGGGTGAAAGATGGTGAAATTCAGGAATCATTTGAGTGTCACCAGTTGTTGTCAGTAGGAAGAGAAACTGAGAATTCTATAGTGAATGGCTATGCAGGGTGTGAGAACAGAGGTGTGTCAAAATATCATATGGGCTATATGATTATATTATATTATAACTATATTATTTCATTCCTTTTTGTTGGGCTTCGGGAAAATAAATATTCTCATTTTTTATCTAAGTAGCCTATCATTTTTATACAGTGACCATTAAAATCATATAATCCCAAAATATTCATAGCATCACCTTAATCCAATATTAAGTGAAAATTCATAGTTGCTGGAAGAAAAAATAAAACCTGGATTTCTTGTGAAGGTAGGGGCCAGGCACAGTGACTCATGCCTGTCATCCCAGCAATTTGGGAGGCTGAGGCAAGAGGATTGCTAGAGCCCAGGAGTTCGAGACCAGCCTGGGTAGCATAGCAAGACCTTGTCTCTATAAATAGTTTTAAAAATGTATCTGGGTGTAGTGGCATGCAACTGTAGTCCTAACTACTCAGGAAGAAGGATCGCCTGAACCCAGGTACCTGAGGTTGTGGTGAGATGTGATAGTGCCACTACACTCCAGCCTGGAAAACAAGAGTGAGACTCTGACTCAAAAATGGAAGGGAGGGAGGGAAGGAGGGAGGGAGGAAGGGAAGAAGGGAGGAAGGGGAAAAGAAAATACAAATGGTAGAAGAATTTCCTTAAAGGGAATTTTTGAAAGCAAGTAGCTATGTTTAGCCCCAAAAGAAGACTCCTAAGCCCCAGATGACATTGTGCATGCCACTGCAGGTAGACACTCAAACCTTCCAATGTCTGCATCAAAAAGGGATGCTTCACTTGCTCTCTAGGACATACAGCAGCCACTTGGCTTTTCCGAGAAAAGATGTTGGCAAATAAGGCTGCAGAGTCACAAGAACCAATGTTATAACAAATGAAATGTGTCACATTTCCTTCACCTGAAATTATAAATTGTAAATTTGGTTAAGATCTGATTAGCTAAAAAAAAAACAAAAAAACAAAACTTTTAACTGACTTTTGAAGTCCCACTTCAGACTTTGGCTTCAGAATTTCTGTATAGATTCTGCTCTTCCACCTCCTTCTCAGTCTATGTCTTCCTGCCTCCTGTGTTCTGTTCAGTTCCTACTTACCCTTGCGAAGGCCATGAGTTCATCAACTCTGGAGTTACATTTTCAGGTATAAAATCCCCTTGAACAGTGACTGACAATATTGCCAATGTGGAAATGTCTTGAGTACATGTCCCTCGAGAACTTTAGCCTCCAGAACAATGGTCCCAAGAGGTGTCATGATCTTCAGCTACCCCCTCAGTGTAGAAAACGAATCCTGGAATCACCATGGCAACATTAGTTTTACTTGAGGCACTGCTCTTCTCATGAACCATGTAAAGAAGCGGGTGCATATTTTTTTAAGCCATTAGTTTTAGAGCTGTAAGAGTGGTGAACATGTGGTCCTCTTCTTTCTCTTACTTTGCCAGCTCAACATGATGGTTGAAGTAAACCTGTCCACTAAATCTTGATGTGAGGCAAGAATAAATGTGTGTGACTTTTACAGCTGTCAGAATGTAATCCTGCTCAGAAAATGCAGTCTGGTTTTCCAGTTATAGTAGTGATTACAGATAGCCTTGAAAGATTGGTCCTCTTATTTCCTTTTAGAATCACTGCCTCTATCAAATCTGATCTTCAGCCTGTCGTACTGTCAGCTAGACAAATGCATATAAATAAATGAGACTTCCATGGTCTCCTAGCAAAGACAGCAACACAGAAAAGTTACTCACCCAAACATTAGGGGGGAAAAAAACGCAACTCCAATTTAGAGGACAAACCACAAGTGTTAATAGCACTAAAAATAAATCAGAATGCATGAAAGTGGTTAGACTGCGAGCAGACAGATGGCAATCATCCATTTTAAGGAAATTCTCAGGGATTCACTAACTGCCTGGAGAAAGATACAGGAAGATCGTGTCATAATTGGACCAGAATCTAGTTTGAAATAGAGCTGAGAGTACATCTAAATCAGATCTATGAATACCATCATATTTTGTGGCTTATGTTGGCGGATGCTATTTAATTGATTCTTTATCTGCAATAGTCATGCTTAGCAATGCTCAGTAAATTGTTCTGATGTTTGCTTTATGACTGAATGTTCATGTTATTTGTTGCCAGAAGCTAAACACATTGTCATGGAAAAAAGTCAGTCTTAATACAACTTGATGTCAACTCTTGAGTGTGTAAGTCTCATTTTCCATCAGAAAAGAATGGAGCATAGGCATTTTTTACCCCAAGGATCATGTCTTCTTCCCTCTTTGTAACTCTCCCCCTGGATAAAATGTAGTTCTCTATCTGCTGGGGACACTTGATAAATGTCACTGACTCATTCATTGTCTGGCAGGTGACAACAGTGATGAAAACAATGAAAACAAAAAACAGGAGAAGGCAGTGGAGTGAGGATGAGAAGAGATGAGGTTTTGGAAGCTCCTACTCCCTGATTTGCTATAAATCTCATCTCACTGATCATAATGCCACTAAGGGTTGCAGAATGAGCTAGCTCAAACTGGCCCTGACTGGCTAGTAGTATAATTTTATTCTGAGTTCCTCTAGTTCAACACTGAAGCACATCTGAGTATTAGCTGAGAGTTAAATGTCTTAACACCCACTTAACTGCCTTGAAATGGAACCCCAGTCTACTAATTCACAGGGTGCAACTGACTGGATGCATTCATGAGGTGTGGCCAGTAACACTAGATATAAAGCCAGAAAACATGCATTCAAGTCCCAACTTGCCCACTTAGATACTATACATACTTGGGTAGGTCATCATCTCACTCTGCCTCTGTTCTTTTTCTGCATAAATGGATCAGATTTTAATGTCCTAGATCCTATCAAAGTGTTGTTGTGAGGATCAATGTGTGACCTTGTAAATATGGACACTCTACTAGCCATGAAATTCTATGACATGTACAAGTTTATTGTTATGCTTTCTATATGCACACACCTACATGCATACTTATCTTGCATGGTGACAATAGCAAGTTCATAGGTGTCATGAAGCACATAAGGGAATTGAACATTTCCTGTGGCTGAGAGTCAGAGAGAAAGTCACTGGCAGGAGGGACCAGTCAAGCCACAGGAGCAGATGAGCTTGGCTGCGAGATGTGTATGGGGACCCTATAGGAATGAGCCCATGAAGTGTATCCATGAAGCAAAATGAATTAATTTTAGAATTTTAAATGTTTCTGGTTTTTGCAAAATAGAGACTGAGAGAAGGAAGAAACAGATGGGTACAATAAGGAAAAAAAACCACCATGATGTGGAAGAGGAAGACAATAGTATGGGGTGGACAGAAGGCAATAAGAAAAGAGAGAAGAAGGGGGCTGAGAAGAAGGAAGGAGAGAGAAGAACATTCAGGAAAAGGCTCCAACAGCAAGACTTGGAGATATACATGTGTAGTAGATCAAAACTACAAATGCATCAAGATGGTCTTAAGAGGCAAGCAAAAAGACTTCCCAAAAAAGAATAGAAAGAAGTATACTAAAAACAGATTTTGAAAGCATTGAAAAGACACAGAACGCGAAAAGGAAAGCAAACAGAAACACCCTTATATTTTCATGACTCTTTATAGGTTTCTAAACAGTAATATAACCAATCATCTATCTGGTATTATTAGAGTGAATTTTATTATATCATTGTCATGATTTTACACAGTTGGAAAACCACAGGTGACCGGGTGACTTGCTCAAGGTTACATGTCTAGTATGTGGCAGAATCACAACGCAAGTGGCGCGTTTCTTGGAGTTCACTCTACGTAATGCTGCTTGCCAACAGTGCACAGTAGACAGCTGGAAAGAGAAGGAAAACAGCATTGAGGAGATAAAGCACCTTGCTTTATCCTCCACCTTTTTTTTTAGCACACTTAACTAAAACTCCTAACAACTAAGGGAAAATATGTGTTCTTTCCATGACTAAACAAAATTGACATGAGGAGATAAATACCAAAAGAAAAGGAAAAGGAAAAGTTGTTGGAAATATGTTTGTGTCCATAATCCTTATGCAGTTAAATTTATTTTGTGGTGATGAAGAATATCAACTATTGGTAAAGCACATTAAATATGCTGAGAACCTGCCTATGCATAATAACTCCAAGTCATCTGCCAGGGCTCAAATGAGTTGTTGAATAATGATGCCACATCATGCCATGTACCCTTGTTGAAAATAAATCCTCATGTACGGTCCTAATCAGAGGAATGTCACATAAGGCTTTGACAAAACAGTATTAGCTCTCATAATTTGGACTCCATAAATTATAAGCCTGCAATACTTCAAAGGTAAATAAGTACTCATGGACTGAAGAAGAGTGGAAAATATTTTGCAATTTTTAGGGTTCTTGAGATATGCATCATATGCCCATCTCTGATTTTTAATCATTTTCATGGAATTTCTATAAAGGATGAGGTCACAGTCTGCGTCATAAAAGGGGCAAGTAGGCCAAGGGAACAGTGGCTCATACCTGGAATCCCAGCATTTTGGGAGGATAAGGTGAGAGGATCACTTGAGCTCAGGAATTCAAGGCCAGCCTGGGCAACACAGTGAGACTTCATCTCTACAAAAAAAAATCAATAAAATTAGCTAAGTGTTGTGGCATGCACCTATAGTCCCAGTTATTCAGGAGGTTGAAGCAGAAGGATCACCTGAGCCTAGGAGGTCGAGGTTGTAGTGAGTCATGATTGTACCACTGCACTCAAGCCTAGGTGACAGAGTGAGACTCTGACTCAAAAAAGGAGTGGGGAATAATTTTGTGTAGCACCAAGAGACTCAAACTTCTGATGGATAAAAAATAATAAATGGTTGAAATAGTGTGCATGATGGTTTTCTTTACGTTTCTGATATCAAAGCTATTCAAGGATTTTTTATTAGAACCATGAGCATATGAAACCCTATTAGAATGTCCTTAGGTCTTAAATTTTTTTATCTAGGAACAAGACTCAGTGGATCAACCTCTACATGCTAAGAGCTATAACCAAAAATAAATGTTCTGATGTAAGAATTTAGCCTTGGCTTTATAAGACTAAAGAGAAACATATTGTTTGGATTTATGAGTACATTTTTTAAATACAATCAAGAACTACTTTTGTGATCTTTCTTTATGCAAAGTACTATGCTGTGCCCTATAGGTGATTCAAAAAGTGAAAGATTCCATCTCTATTCTCAAAAAACACAGAAGCCTGTTAGAAAAGGCATTCAATTGATAAAAGATTAGGATAATACATGGTTTAAAGAAAAATGAAATAGGATGAGAAAAATTAAGATGATATCACTAAGTGCAATTAGTGTGCACTTATTTTTAACTAGTATGCACTTGACTTTTTCCCTGCTAAGTTTTTTCTTCTCTCTCTCTCTCTCTCTCTCTCTCTCGTGCAGTGGCACGATCACAGCTCACGGCAGTCTCATCATCCTGGGCTTAGGCAATTCTTCTGTCTCAGCTTTTCTCGTAGCTGAAACTACAGGTGTGTGTCGCCATGCTTGGGTTTTGTTTTTGTTTTTGTTTTTTTGGTAGAGATGAGATCTCATCATATTGCCCAGGCTAGTCTCAAACTCCTGTGCTCAAGCAATCCTCCCACCTCAGCCTCCCAAAGTGCTGGGATTATGGGCATGAGCCACTGCACCTGGCAGATTTGTCCACTCTTAAGAGTGACTGCTGGGACTATAAGTGCAGAGAGCATCTGGCACAGGGTCTTATGTAGCAGACTCTCTGTAAATGGCAGGCATTGTTGTTACCACTGCTCTTTTATTCTAATATTGGTGATATCAACTCCTGTTTAATAATAAACTTCCCCAATAGAACCCTAATTGTAAAGAACAACCTTTATATTCTTCCTTTATTTCTACTTTTTGGAGGCTAGAGCAATTACTGAAGGAAAGAGAGGATTGGCCTTTACAAATACACAAAGTTCTATTTCAGTGCTTTGAGCTACCCTTTCATCTCAGATTGCTTCCCAGATATAAAGTATATAATATATTAATATATATGACATGTTATATATAATTATGTATGTTATATATAATTGTATATTAATATTAGAGAGAGAGAGGTTTTTTTTTAGTCAGGGTCTCACTCTTTCACCCAGGCATAATCACAGCCTCAACCTCCTGGGCTCAGGTGATCTTTCTGCCTCAGCCTCCTTTGTAGCTGGGGCAAGAGGCATGTATCACAATGCCAGGCAACTTTTATTTTATTTTTTGTAGAGACAAGATCTCGCTATATTGCCTAGTCTGGTCTCCAACTCCTGGGCTCAAGCAGTCCTCTCACCATGGCCTCCCAAAGTGCTGGGATTATAGGAATGAGCCACCATGCCCAGCCAAAAGTTTTTTGTGAACTTCAAAACACTCTTCAAATGTGAGGTGTAGCTGTTGCCATTATTACAGAAAATCAGACTGATGTATCCTGGTAGACGCAGAACAGAGTTCTAGCTCTTCTTTGTATGAGCTACATGGATGGGGAACATTGCTTCACTTTGAAGATCTTTCATTTTCTTATATATATAAAATGTGGCTGACAACGCAGTGATAAGAATCAAGTAGCAAAATGTTTGCAAAGCATCGAGCATCATTCCTGCATAAAGTAGGTTCTCTATTACATTTTTTTCCCCTCTTCTAGGCCCCAGGGATTTTTACTTACTGGCTTTCATTCTGATTGTCAATCTTTTAGCTTTCCAGGCTGTTTAGGATGCGTATCATCCTCTCCAACTTGGTTATTTTTAAATTAAAAGATGAGGGCTATATATTCTGTCTGCCTTTGGTGTTTGGGCCTCTTGATAACATTGGAGCTAGAAGCCTTTGCCTTTCTTGGTTGCCATATGGATAGAACTTGCTTCCTTGCCATGTTCTTCTCTCTAAACATTGGATACTGAGAGCACACACGGGGACTTAAGTGGCACACTTGGTCTTAAGACATCAGAAGTGCCTGTGACAGTCTGGAAACTTCCATAGTGCTCCTTGAATGCATATTTCACAAAATGCCAAGAGCACAAATGAAGAAGACATGAGTTTTAGATGGGACCCCTGAAATAAAACACCCAAAGACTCACCTTGGTGGAATGTGTGTTGGAATGGTAAAGGGTAGGTACATTAAAAGGGATCTTGAAAAGATACAGTGATATGGAAAAACATGCCTCTCTATATAAATGCCAGGAACATCTGACTCACTTAGTTGAATGTGAAACAGGTAGCTTTTCCTTTGATGCTATGAAGCATCATGGGGTCAAAACAGTCCCTAAGGCTCTGAAACCCAACCTGATCTCCATCTACCCCTATTGTTCCACAATGCAGGGCAATCATAGCTCTGAAAGGTGTCAGGGGAAGAAGAAAATTGAAAATTGATCGTTGATGTGTCAAGAATCTCCCAAGAGACAAAGACAGGCTGCTGTTCAACGCTCCATCACTTCAACAGACACTGTTCATAGGTATACTGATGTGGATTCTGAAACATTGAGGATTTTGAAGGGCAATCAAAGACACTTGGGGAAGATCTGGCACTATCCCTAATTCCTATTTCCCAGATGCAGAAACCTGGTCTCAACTTAATTAGGAAACTTCATTCCTAATTACACACCAAATCAACTCTTCCACCAGAATGTCCAAGTGGTTCCTGAAAAAAAATACATGCTTTGGAAGTATTGCATACATTATATGTACAATTATATGGGCAAGTGTACATTGTGAATATAGCTATACAATACCAAAAAAACAAAATCTTGTTTTGGGAACAAATACTCTGGGAATAATTTAGTTGAAGTATGAAAATTTCACCCAGTGTTTAATTTTGTACTTTGTAATCATGCCTCACCCATTTCTCTCTTGGTAATTACTACTTTGTTTGTCTCTTATCATTACCAGAAAAAGTCCCTATTCTTTAATTGGATATTAAACACATAGTCACAGTCCATAGAATGCAGAAATGCTTTTCATAATGCTGGTCAGCTGGAGCTCTGGCATATTAATTTCTGGCACAGCATTTGAGGTTTGATTGAAACTGTAAAAAAGACATTTATATTTAGTTAAATTGAGGGACTTGTAGGACTGCAGACATTTGAAGTTTGTCTTCAGCAATGAGCATTCAGTTGCCTTTCCGAGGCAGGACACAGCTTCACACACTGCTGCAGGGACGGTCTATAGTCCTTCTCAACCACTCGATGCCATAATGTGGTTTTCTACACAAGCCAATAAGATGGGAGAGATGGAATGGAAGCAAAACTCATTTAAAAAAATAAACTGGGGCATTCTATGTAATGGCTATGGTAAACTTATTTCTAAAACCTGATTTGGATGTGGTCACAGTGCTCCAGCAAGGATGTGGATTTGTTCCCAGTGAAGTGGTAACAAGGAAATACCTATAGAGATGGCATTCATATGAACTGAAAAGAAACGGAGCCATTCCCAATTACCAGGTAGCTCAGTGAACAGTGAAATTAAATGAAGCAAAACCAGCCCCACAGAATCAATGAGGCAAAATGGATCATCTCACAATCCTAAAGTCTACTCAGCACTTCCCCCTCTGGGCAGGGCCATGGGAGGGGTTGCACAAACAGAAATTTGCTTCAGGTTTATTCAAGACAGGAAGGAAGTGTCAGCAGAAAGCACCCTCCGACAGTAGACAAGGGCCCTCACAAGTCGATGTTCCTGTGATGCTGAGGATGATCTGAAAGAGTGAGAGAGATGGGAAGCATATTCTAGTCTGCATTACTCCTTCTTTTACCCAGTGTGCCAGGAACTCTCACATCATTCACCATCTGGAAGATTTTTAATTCTAATTTTTGCACATCTCAAACCATGACTGGAAGCCTTCTAATGAAAACACAAAATCTGTCTGAGAGCTTGTCAAGTAACTTGAAGCTATGTGGCATGGAGCACATGTACCATGGGATGTTAATTGTGATTATTTAGGAACAAAATTTGAGTTTGCATGATATCAGCTTCTAAGAGCAAACACCTTATCTGTGTTATTCACTGCTGCATCCCTGGGTCTGGAAAACTTGGCAGAACCTCAACTAAATATCTGTTGAATTAATAAGAATAAAACTATTAATGAACAAAAATAGGAAAAAACGCTAGAATATAATTACATAATATTAAACAGATTTCTTTCCTGAGAGTTTTCTCAGAGCTTATTTCTTACTAAAGGTACACAGAAAATCTTTAAGAGGTAATCCCGTTGGCATGTCTCCCAAATATAATACATGAAACCTTTTCTCCCAGACCATCTGATGGGACTAGTGTTAAACAGAGCATGCCAAATTAACAGTATTTAAAACCCTGAGGACTGTTCTTCTCTAAACAAAATACACACACCATTTTTAACAGTATCTTACAGCAGTGATGATTAGCTCTAACATTATGTGTTTCCGAAACAACAGCCTAAAATTATTCTAAGATGTACATAAGCAGTTTACTCTAGTTGTGTGTGTGTGTGTGTGTGTGTGTGTGTGTGTGTGTGTGTGTGTGTGTATAGACATATATATGGACAGAGAAATTCTGTAATGGGTTGTGTGTTACAACTGTAATAAACTATATACATATACATATATAAAATCTATACAGTATTACATATATACATATATATTACATATATATATGTACAGTGTGTGTATATATATATATCCTGAGTCTCATTGTTTTGTCTTAACCAGTGAGAGCTAGCGGGGATATTGTCAGTACTTATTCTACCACTGACGTTGCCCAATGTACACTCTCTCCCAAGCTGTAATAGACTATATATATATTATTATAAATACACGTACAGTATGTATATTTGTGTGTATATAAATATATGCATGTGTTTATATACAGGATTGATATATAGTGCTCCTCAGTTGAGCACTGTTTGCAAACATGTGTCACTTCTCTGGGATCTCTCATTCTGGTGATTATTTTGAAACTGTTTAAAACTGTAAAAGAGACACATATTTAGTTAAACTGAGGAACTTGCAGAACTGCAGACATTTGAAGTTCTCCTTCAGCAATGAGCATTCACGGCCTTTCTGAGACAGGATGCAGCAACACACACTGCTGCAGGGACCATCTATAGCCCATCTCTACAACTCAAAGTCGTAACTGTTATCTGGCTCAGTTTTGACCTGTATTGGCTAATGGGAGAAGTACAGGCAATAACCTCATAACTGTCACCACAAAAAACAGAGAAAAGGAATCATGCTGGTTGTTCAAAGACATGTTTTGACCGGGGCTCAAGGAGCTTTCAAGGACCTAGTAAAGAGGAATAATGAAAAGGTAAGGCTCAGCAAGCAGTTAAGGATTGGAAAGTCTTTGGAAAGAGTCTGAACATCACTCAGCCTGATAGTGATTGGAGAAAGAGTTTACATGACAATGGTCATGGCATACCTTAATAGGAATTGAGCCAGAGCTGTATAGCCTGGAACTCTGAAGTCCAGTATTGTGATTTCAGCATGTACAGAGACATGGGGTAATCTTGATTTTATAAATTATGTATCCCTATGAGATGGGAAATTACCAGTGCCCCTTACCCCAAAGAGAGTAACTTTGGATAAGAGAGTGACATTGTTGCCACTGGTCAGACCAGAACATTGTTAATGCTTTCAGAGTCTATAAAAATGTGCAAATAGGACCAGAGTTGGCCAGGGCGTCTTCTGCCACTAAGATGATGGCCCAAAGCTCACCCAGTTGTGCCACACTGTTCTGGGCCAGAAGTGCTCTGGTCAGGGGAAGACAGCAGCAGTTGTCCAGCAGGATCCACTATGTGTGGAGGTGGTAGTGCTGCCAGAATCAGTCAGGTGTCGAGGCTGATGACACCACACACGTGCGCCAAGATCATATGGGAAAATGGATCAATTACACAAGACATAGAGCAAGGCCAGCTCCCACGTGAGTCCAGAATGACTTGAGTGAAGGGAGGGGCAAGTGGCTTTGGATTTTATTGTGGTTGGTATGGGGGCAGGGTGAGTGTTGCCTGTCATCACTGATAACTCTGTTAGTTCATTCATATCTTAAAGATACCAGATTCATGGAAAATTCGAAGCTCCGTTGGCATTTAATGAAGTCTCAAAACAAAGATAACTTTTAATTTAAAAGTGGAACTAGAAGACAGTGGAAGACACAACTGAAAGGTACTGTCACCCAGCAGTCTCTGCAAACTTCTTTGAATAATCAGTTCAAATGTCTAGTTGTTACTGAAATAAAATTGTAAGATTCCAGTGTCTCAAGCAAGATACCTGAGCTACTGATGCACTGACTCGGTATTGGATCACTTTTTCCACCGCATGACCCACAACCCCATAATATGCTAATCATGGGCATATAACATACTGGTGGACTACTTCAAGCCTGTGACACAACCAGAGACTCAACCACAGACATTTCCATACAGAGAGCACTGCCCTGGGCTGTTGACTAGGATGAGAGCAACAGGAAGTGGGCAGGTGAATGGGAAGTAGAGTCGAATCCAAGGAAAATCATCTCTCCCCAATCATGCCAAATCACAGCTATTAGATTGTCACATTGTGAGTGGAAACTCAGGCCTACTAAGTCAAAGATGACCACTAAGGGCAGGAAAGAAATTAGAAACCAGTCTTTCAGCAATACTGCCCTTGTAATATGGTTCCCTGCTCTCTTTTAAAATGCCAAAGTTAGTATTTTGAGGAATCTTCATGCCATTTCCCATAATGGTTGTACAAATTTACATTCCCACTGACAGTGTACAAGGGTTGCCTTTTCTCCACATCCTTGCCAATACTTATCTCCTGTCTTTTTTTTTTTATAACAACCATCCTCACAGGTATGCGGGAATCTCTCATAGTGGTTTTAATTTGCATTTCCCTGATAATTAATGATATTGAGCATTTTTTCATAGACTTGTTGGCAATTTGCATGCCTTCTTTTGAGCAATCCCGCTACTGGGCATGTATCTGAACAAAATGGAATTAGTACGTAAAAGAGCTATCTGCACCCCCTTGTTCATTTCAGCATTGTTCATAACAGCCAAGGTATAGAATCAGCTAAATGTCTATCAACAGATGAATGGGTAAAGAAAATGTGGTTTATGTACACAATGGAACAGTAGTCAGTCTTAAAAAAAAGAAGGAAATTCTGTCATTTTCAGCAACACGGATTGGATGAATCAGGAGGACATTATGTTAAGTGAAATAAACTAGACACTGAAAGAAAAATACCACACGTGTAATACCACAAGCGGAACCTGACAAGGTTGAGCTCATAGAAACAGAGAATAGAATGATGATTACTCTGGGTTGGTTAGTGGGGAAGAAAGGATGGGAAGATGTTGGTCAAAAGATATATAATTACAACGAGATAGGAAGAATAAGATAAAGAGATCTACTATACAGCATGGTGACTATAGTTAATGGTGACATAGTGTATTCTCAAAAAATGAGACTACAATGGATATTACTCATTCTTACCACAAAATAACTATGTGTGGTAGTGCATTTATTAATTAGATAGATTTCACTATTCTAAATGTATATACATACTTCAAAACATCATGTTGTGTGCAATAAATATATTCAATTATATCTGACCTTTATGTGTGTGTGTGTGTGTGTGTGTGTGTGTGTGTGTGTCTATATGAAAACACCTCATAACTACTTAACTGGAGGCTTAATCTTTATCTCTTTCTTAAGATTAAGAGATAAAGAACAATAGACCTGAAACAACATTTATGTTTTATACAAAATGATACAT